>JAOBBB020192229.1:0-11916 GCA_025331005.2 Zoanthus gigantus
AAAGTCTTTTGCACTATAATAAGAAAAAAATGAAATTGTCGGTTGACTACGTATACCTTGTGGCTCTCGATTTTTATGGGAGTCTATTTTTAAAAATCGTCTTTTTTCGTATTTTGCAGGAATTAATTTTGGCAGTTGTAACAGACTGGTTTTCTTGTTGGGTATTAGCTGTTGCAACTGATGGGAATCTTGATGATCAAAACTCTTGGAAAACAATTAAGTATAAAAACTAAGTTTCGTTGTCATCTCTGCAACATCGTAAGGTCAAATGAGAAATATGTAAACTATATGATCTTATAAATTATTATCACAACGAGACGCTGTCTCTTTTCTCAGTTAATTTATGGGAAGTCACGTTAAATTGAAATTAAAACATTTTTTCACTTTTCATTCAACTGTATGCAACTGTAAAGTGAAACAACAAGTCGACATATGAAAGAACACTAATACAGTAACCAGTGCCACTTTATCACCATCAAATTGTGCTTTTGTGATTTTTGTATGTAAAGTTTGCTGTATGCCAGTATACTAGAGAAGTTTGTATTTATAGTTTATATGAAAACTAAAGATATTTATTTGTATGTTTAGTTTGTATGTATATACTAGAGATGTTTATATGCATAGTTTGCATGTATACTAAAGATGTTTGTATGTATAGTTTGTATGAATACCAGAGAGGTGTGTATGTATAGTTTTTATGCATACTAGAAATGTTTGTATGTAAACTAGAGATGTTTATGTATAGTTTGTATGAATACTAGATGTTTGTATGTAGTTTTTATGTATACTAGAAATGTTTGTATGTAAACTAGAGATGTTTATGTATAGTTTGTATGAATACTACAGATGTTTGTATGTAGTTTTTATGTATACTAGAAATGTTTGTATGTAAACTAGAGATGTTTATGTAGAGTTTTTATGAATACCACAGATGCTTGTATGTATAGTTTATATGTATAGTTTGTATGTATACTAGAGATGTTTGTATGAGAGTTTGTATAAATACCAGAGATATTTGTATGTATAGTTTATATGTATACTAGAAATAACTATATGTATAGTTTGTATGTATACTAGAAATGTTTGTATGTATAGTTTGTATGTATACTAGGGATGTCTGCAGTTTGTATAGATTGTACGAATACTAGAGATGTCTATATATATCAGTAGTTTCTATGTATACTATATGTTTGCATGTATAGTTTGTACGAATATTAGAGCAGAGGTTGGGAAGGACTGAAAGGCCCATGGGCCAATGGCCCGTTTTCATGAAAATCTATGGGCCATTTTTGAAATTTATGGGCCATTTCCAAAATTTAATGCGCCAAAAAGGTTAATTTAACCATACTGATAGTAGACATTTAGTAAAAATGGACTGTTGTTATTTTAAATGTATATATTAAAATGTGCATCTGCATGTTTTCAGTTCACACGCTTACATTGCTTTGTATTTTCAGCATAACAATTTGGCGTAAAACAAACTAAAATACAAAAATATGTACTTAAATAAACAAGCGGGAAATCAACTGTCTGCATGCTGAATGTTCAGTAAACACGTTGGCTGTGATGTTAGCCAAGTGAATGACAAAGTATTTAAAAGCGGATGATGTTACATCCTAACAACAAGCTCTACTGGTCATTACGCGCGAGCATCAGATCATGTTCGATCAATCTTAATTAATGGAGTTTTTTATAAGTTTGAAAATATCAGTCGTATTAAATATTTAAAACTTTCATAGGGGCCATGCACTCTTTTGCGTTTATATTTGATTCAATGAAACACAGAGTACCATCTAAAAGTAAATCCTCAAATAAGCTCCGCACTTCATATAAGCGCAGCACCTCGAATAAGCGCCGCTTTTCATATAAACGTCGCACTCGGATTAAGCACCTCACCTCGAATAAGCGCCGCACTTCATATAAACGCCTCACCTCGAATAAGCGCCGCACCTTGAATAAGCGCCGCACTTCATATAAACGTCGCACATCGAATAAGCGCCGCACTTCATATAAACGCCGCACATCGAATAAGCGCCGCACTTCATATAAACGCCGCAATCAAATAAGCGCCGCACCTTGAATAAGCGCCGAGACACAAATTCGAGAGAAACAAATACCTTTCTTTTATCATTTTTTGAGAATAGATTATCTGTTCAAGAAACCTAAAGTTTTATTGCAACTCTTGAATCGGGGCTTATGAAACAGTTCTAAATGTTTGTATTTGTCTTTCTTCTTGACAAGTTCAGCATCCATGGTGAATAATAATTTTTTGTACATCGCTAGTGCGTGATTCTCTCAACATTATACTTTGTGATTCACTTGTTTTAAATAATTGCCCCATCCTGAATTAGCACAGCACCTCAAGTAAGCGCCACACCAAATTCTCGTTGAAATTAATACAGGACACGGTGCAGTAATTCACAAAGGAGGTTGACAATTTGTAAACGAAAGTTTTAGCCGAACTCAAAAAGCTCACTTGTCATGCGCCTGGATAGAAAATTACTTCAGCAGTTGTTTTACATAAGCAAGAGAACGAATAAGATTAAACCTACAAATTTTGGATTTGGCCATAGATTTTGAATGGCAAACTTTTAGTGGGAACTATGTATTTATATCAATTTGAAAGTTTTCATAGAAGTTTACAAAAATAATTTTTAGTTTTGACAACTGGTTACGCTCTACAAAGTCAAAGTCAAACTTTCAAAAAGCAAACTTTTTTCTACTAGTTTCACTATCAACCACATTGTAGGAAGCCATGACTCCCCATGAGCAAAGTTGTTCTGTGAGAACTTTAAAACAATAGTTTCTTCATTCGAACTTAATATAAGAATACATTTGAAGCCACTTTCGTAAGTGGGTATATTTTTTTGTCAACTTTAAAAACTTGTTAAACATGCGGACAACTTTTTGTGTTTTGGTTCCGGCGAATAAATTTTGCGTGCAAAACCTTCAGATTCCACTGTCAACTATCAAGACATATAAAACTACAACAAAAACAAAGATCTTGAATTGATTTTTATATGCCCAGCTACAAAGAAAAATTTTGTCCTCTTTCTCTCTGAAAGCTAATAAGTAAAGACATTTTTATTTGTAAGCGGCAATACCATAATTTTGTTATTCAAAACTCAAACATAAACAAATATATCGACAAAAGCAAACAGAAAAGTAAAAACCATCTGCGGCTCCTATAAAATTATCATCATGTTCAGTAACCGACATCAACAATACAGAGAAAATTGATGTTACCGTTTTTAAAGACTAAGCTTGTTGGCGTAAGGCAGTGTTTAAAGGAAAACACACAGTCAGCGATTCACGAATTGTGGATTGTGTCTAATTTACATCAAAAAATTCCAAAATCACGATCTACCATTGCAAAGTTTGTGTCAGCTAATTTACATGGGCTTTAAGGGAATGGCCTGCGACAAGGGTGCAATCTAGGCCTGCTAAAGGACTTTTTAATGCGCCATATTTTCAATGGTGCACGTCCTTCCCAACCCCTGATACATATAATATCATCACCATCATCATCATCATATCCTCTTTATGCCTAAGTGCCACATAGGGCCATCCAGGGTTCTTCCACTCGTTCCTGTCAGCTGCTTTGACCTGTGCCTCATCCCATGACCTCCACTCTATATTGCCTCTCTCTTGCTCCACCGTCCTTCTCCATGTGGTCTTTGGCCTTCCTCGCTTTTTTCGTCCTCCAGATGTCCAGGTCATTGCTATATTACAATCACTTTCCCGATCTTGCCTCAACACGTGACCAATCATTTTCTATCTCTGTTTTTTAACTTCTCTGCTCAGTGGCTCCATTTTTGGTCTTCTAAGCACCTCTTCGTTGCTGATGTTGTCTTGCCAATTAATCTTCCGACTTCTTCTCAAACATTTATGGTTGAAATTTTTATCTTGCCTTATCATCTCGTTTGTTCATCTTCATGTTTGTTCTTCTATCTTGTATATCTATGTATATGTATTTTTTGTTCATTTGCTCATTTGAACATTTATATCACCCCCTTGTACTACTGTTTAGTGAATTTCATTGTTAATTTGTACCGAATTGTATTTTATTGTATTGTAAATCGAATATTTTAATTTTTAAAACTAAGTATATACCAACTAATTCCCGACCTTTCTCAAACCGTTTTTTCTGGGACAGCTGGCCTGTTCAACCAAAGTTATTTTCGATACTTTTATCAATATATTTAGGTTAATTTACTATAACAACAATATAAGTGGTTAAAAAACTGGAGAATCAGACGAGTTTGAGTCCTTCTTTGAACATATCTAAGGTAAGGTATCTGAACGTATTATTGGATATTAAAACATCTTTTATAACAAGTAAAAAAGAAAAACGTTTTACTCACATAACAGAAAAATATTGTTTGCATTGGCTGAGTTACCATACAACAACCATCCAATCATAAACTACAGTAATATTGCCATAAATTACGAAGAAAAGGCTCCCCCCCCCCTCAATGTGAGCCAATTAGACTGGAGTAATTTTGCCCTCCTCGGTACAAAACAAGATCGTCTTTAAAATGAAATTAAGGTATAGATAATAAACTTTAGACTTCTGGTAGTTGTATATGGTTAGTTGCAGCAGAAATTATAAATTTCTTTCTTTAAAACGTAAATTATTTTAAGGATCTGAATCATTAAAACCTTCTTATAATACCAAATAGGAGTAAAATATATTAAATATTAAATAACTAAAAGTTATTCTTGTAACTACTAATAACAGCGAAAATATTTGTGCATGCCAGGTTGGTTTGAGGCTTCCGTGGACGGACGGACTGGTTTGACAAATCGTCTCGTTTTCCTGCTGACAACCGAGAGGGCCTTAAAAACTAATAGTATTGATCGAGTGCGGATTGTAAAACCCAAACACATACCAAAGCTTATCGATCGTTGAAGTAAAATCGAATTTGTTGTGTTAGCTGTTTCAAAATTAGCCCAAAAATAGACAAAAGTGCAAAGTTTGAGTTTTGAAGATACAATAAGTTACATGTACCACGTAGAAGGACAAACCTGGTGTCTTTAATTTCACGCTAGGTTCCACTGGTTACATTATATTTTTCAGCTGTTTTCCAAGTACTTTAAACACTTGATATTCCAGTTGTATTATTGTTCATATTACATTAATAAAAGCATGTTCACAAAAACATCTCGAATATTGATTTATGTGTTTTTGTAGCTACCAAAGCTGTGCAATACAGCTCGCAGCATTTCTCCTTAATCTATGATTACTACTAGTTTAATTTTGTGTTGTTCTTTCAGCGGTGCAGAGGATAAAAAAGCCCATGTTTGGGACAGACACTATGGAGTCAAGTTAGCCACTCTAGAAGGCCATAAGAATGTTGTTAATGCTGTAACAATCAACCCAGCTGACCCTGAAATGCTGGTGAGCGCAAGTGATGATTACACCCTTCGCGTCTGGAGGTCGAGAAGAAGAATTAAAGAACTTCATGCTTAGAACAGATTTTGTTTGTATGTGTGGATACATTAAAAACTAATTGATGGCTATATATGGAATATCTGATGCCTGCATCGAGAATATTATGATACAGGCTGTGAGCAGTTCAAGAAGATGAATGTGTTAATAGAAGCCAAATCCATTTACAGGCCTTGTCAATCATGGAGCTAGCTAGCGCTTATAATCAGTTTCTGTAGTGTTAGGGAAGCGTCACATATTAATCTTTAATCAACTTATTTTACTCACTTAGTTATGTAATACATAGAATAGGGAAAAAAGGAGATAACTCCTGTCATACACGTCTATAATAAAAGCATTATTCACCTTTTTTTTTTTTATTTTTAAGATTTTCTCGCGCTGATACATTTCCTGGTCCTGGGAATAGAGAAAATTAAATTTTAGAAGTCCAATTTTACAAATTTCCCGTTAACACAAGTCCACACACCTCCCACCCCTCCCCTAGGAGTTCGTGCCTCCTGCACTAAACCGCCAGCTGATTATCTGCATTCGGTGCTTCCAAATGTTACTCATAACCCATGTCTTTTTGCCAATGACAAGCAATATAAATATTAAACAACACAATAATATTTAATGGCAAGGTTAAAGCAGCACGAACATCTTACTTCATAGAGCGAAGTACATTTTCAGTTACATTCTATTAAGCACTCCCGCTGGGGCTTAGTTTTATTCTAGTTGGGGGGAACTTAATAGGGAGGGAGCCTTTATGTATATCCGACTTCCAAATGGATAGGGCTCGTAAAAGAGGGGGGGGGGATAAAAAAGAAATTACGATATTTTAGGTACAGTTTTACAAGTAGTTAAATTTTACACCGTAGTGAATTGAGAAAGAATTTTAAAAAACTGAGTTGGGTTGGGACCTATGACCTACAAAACTTCAGCTAATAAAGTAAGGAAAACATATGTGCTTCTCTACTCGTGCATTCTAACACGTGCTATCCATTTGGAGCTTTTACCCACACTAGAAACCCAAGATTTTCTTGCCAGCTTCAAAAGATTCATCGCAAGGAGAGGTCGTCCAAGGAAAGTGTACTCCGACAATGGCGGTACATTTGTAGGAGCAGCTGCATGGCTTCGGAAGGTGATGCATGACGAGAGGCTTAACACCTACCTTGCTCAACACCGCATTGAATGGACATTCAATTAAGCAGAGCTCCATGGTGGGGAGGGCAGTTTGAGAGGCTGGTCGGTGTGGTCAAGCAGTCCCTACAAAAAAGTTTCGGACGAGCATTGCTGACATTTGAAGAGCTAAGTGAGGTTCTGTTGGACGTAGAAGTTGCGTTGAATGGAAGACCTCTAAGTCATGTTGAAGACGATCACGAATTACCGACGTTAACTCCTAACGGTCTCCTGTATCCACAGTGCAATATCTTACCCCTACTTAAGCCACATCATGAAGAAGATTTCGACCTGAGAAAGAGAGCAAAGTACCTAGAAAGCTGTAAGCGAGCTATGTGGAATCGGTGGACCTCTGAATATGTTCGTGGACTTCGCGAAAGACATAACTTGAAACACAAGAACAAGAAACTCACTCTTACCAAGAGAGATTTAGTAATTATCAAGGGAGATGAGAAAGACAGAAACTACTGGAAGCTTGGGACTGTGCTGGACCTCATCGTTGGTAGAGATGGTGAAGTGCAAGCAGCCAAGTTGAGAGTTAGACGGGGAGTTCTGGAACGTGCCATACAACAACTTTACCCTCTGGAACTAGCCTGCAATGATCCTGAGACTACAAATATACCTCAACAACAACCGTCTACTACTAGAAAGCAACCAACCAGAGCTGCTAAGGAGGCTGCCAAGATACGCATTAGTAAGGATGCTGAAGGACATGAGGTTTAACTTTCGCTCAAGAGGAAAAAACTTTAACGTTATGTTGACATTACTTTGTTGAAAATTGGACAATATGTTAGGGCAGTGACTTAATATGAATAATCGTTTGTCACATTTCATTGTAAACATAGAAAAGTGTTCATAACCACGTCGGTGTAATGAACAGGGCAGTGTGTCGGAAATGATATGATAATCATATGCAAAGTTACGTAAATCAAGCGTGACCGGAAAACTACATAAATACATTAAAAAAGCGCGAAAGAGACAATATGGTAGAGTTGTTTTGTTTGTTCCTAGTGTTATAATTTGTGAGGTTTCCGTGATCTGTCGTAACATTATCAGCCAGTAAAGGGCGTTTACGACAGGCCTACTTTGAGAGAGATGAAAGTGATGTTGGTCCTAAGTGACCTTCTTTGAAAGAGATGAAAGTGATGTTAAAGTACTTGAATACGTGGGAAAAGAAATCACGCTCGCTGCATTGTTGAGATTTAACGAACCGATCGGAAGATCTAAAGCTTGGATCTCACCGGCGGATTCTTTTGTGTCTCCATAAAGCTTTCCTTGATTTTCTATTCTACCTTTTTGACTTTTTCGCGGTCTCTTCTTAGTTTTTCTAGCCGTCTTTTGGAACTGTGGCATAGGTAAACAAAATGGATCGCTAGGCGTAAACGAAATGTCAATATATGGAGTATTTCTGTCCCCTTGAAATGCTTTTCTTCAATTAAATGTCTGTCCCTTAACGCTAAAAGCTTGAATTATATGATACAATGTATTTGAATAGCAATCGGAAACATTTCTGTCCGTCAATAACTGATACAAAGCATCGAGCAACTGTCGCAGTACTATTAATTTGCATACGCTGAGAAAAATCAACTAATCGTGCTCGAGTCATGTCTGAGTTTTCGTATGCGTGGTTGGGCACGGATTTTTTTGTCGGCGTTCAGACATCATTCGGGACCTTTAGCAACGAAGACGCCGACGCCGACGGCAAAGAACAATAGTAAATACTGCATGTTGGAATGCATCGAGCTCGGCACCTGCACGGAGTTGTCCCTATAATTAAAACGTAAAAGACCTTTTTTGGTTTTAGGACTGCAAGGCCCTAACAACAGATACGTTCTAAATATTTGTTTAGCTTCATGAAGAAATTTAAATCGCTTTCTACCCGCAAAGCTTAATGCGGAGAAAACAAACTTTTATGAGCCACACAAAGAAGTGAAGAGTAAGTGGGGAATGTGATTTTTCTGAACCATCATCATTCGAGGTCCCGTCCCCGTTGCTAAAGTTCCCTTTAGTATCTTTCGTGCGAGAGAAAAGACATCTGAAGGCAACCTCGTACTCTGGCTCATTTCACGGTAGCCTGGGTACGAGGTTATAATAGAGGGTAGGAGTCAAAGAAATGTCACAATGGAGTTTCTCGTGGTAAAACTTGATATGTGACGCTTTCCCTGGCAAATGAGATTCTTTGGTGCTCTTTAGGAGCTGTAAGATTTACCAAGCCGTTAGCCGTAATGTTTTATTGAGTGAACAAGAGAGCTACAATCAATTTACTACTAATTACGATGACGTTAGTATAGAATGATTGAATAGTCAATGACACTCTCCCGGGCCGGCGATATAGCCTTTTTATAAAAAAATGTTCAGTCGGACTCCATTCGCGCTAAGGTTTTTACTTAACAGTATTTTAATTCTAGGTCCTTATGTTCTCTTATATTTGTCCATTGTTTGTTCTGGCATATTTTTTAATTTTCCTCAGTGAGTATTTTTATTGTTTACAGTTTTACATATTTTGAATATTCCGTAGTGAGTATCTTTACAATTTGTATACATTCAGTTTTACTTGATAATGACAGCAGGACTGTCGAAATGTCGTATTTTACCCGAGATTTTTATTATTAAATGTTATACAAGTGTATATTAAACAGTATACATTGATACAGATGATAGTTCTTGTTCTAAGATATGTTTCTTTATAAGTGTGATTTGAGCTAGTAAAGTTTTGAAATTTCTTTGATTCTTTGCGCCGCTTGTTTTGCTGTAGTTTGAGTAGGTCGTGTCGTTCGTGTAAATTCCTCTGTGTTTGCATCTTGATGTGAATCTTTTTGTTTGTTAATGTTCAATTGGTCATGAGAGAAGGCTCCTTTTGGCCGTTTTAAAGGTTACGGAACAAACGAAACCATCCTTGCCAGGGTGTAGCTGTACCATAATTCCGAGTTTCCATTGATTTCGTGGAGTATCATGGTGTATGAGAACGATTTTCGCTCAGCTACTGTTTCTCCGGAAAGGGGCTTCATTCTATATGAACAGTTTTGTTCTCTCAGACTTGTCAAGTATTCCTTTTGTCACTGTTTCCAGAAGGATTGCATTATGTTTTGGTGGTAATTGTCTTTTTTTGGACAAGTCTTTGGCTGGCTTTTGATTAGTGTACTCTGGATCCTTTTCTGTATTTGTTATGCCTGGCAAGTTTAGGAGTGTACTCCGCGAGTACGGTTTGTAGTTCGAAAACGTCTAGTGACATGTTCCCAATGGTTTTCTTGAGTCGTCTTTTGACGAGGTCAATGAGCCATTTATAAAAGCCACCCTGCCATGGTGCTCTTTCTGTGACAAATTTCCACTGAATGCCGTTGTTGGCGAGAAATCTTTGAGATTCTACTGCTTTTAGTATTTGCGTTTTGTGAGTTGTCAGTTCTTTGGATCCTGCTTTAAATGTCTTGGCATTATCAGATATAATGCATTCGGAAATTCTTCTGCTTATAAACCGTTTGAAGGCTCGTAGAAAGGCACTGGTAGTTTGATCTTCTACCATTTCAAGGCGCATCGCCCGTACTGTAGCGCATGTAAAAACGCTAATATATATTTTTCTATTTTGTAACTGCGTACGTATAAGTGGTCCTGCGTAGACCAAGAGAAAATACGGTCAAATTATACTAGATATCGCAGATGGAATTGGGATAGAGATTTCAGAGGAGGACATATCAGCGAGCCACCGTTTACCGCCAAACAAACGCGACCCGAGAAAGCCGCCAACCATAATAGTTTGTGCATCGCGATACTAAGGAAGAGCTATACCGAGCTCGTAAGCAGATTAAGAGATTGGACACAGACGGAGCAAGTTTTGCGCAAAGCAAGGAAGGGGAAACCGGCTGATTTTCATATCAGCGAAGATCTATCGCCGGTGACGTTACAGAAGTGAGACCCTTAAATTCCCGAACTAAAAGCCGTCAAGAATGCGAGCAAGATCGCTTTCTTTGTCTTTGATAGGCTAATCATCAAGAAAAGAATTGACTAAGATAAGTAATATTTTAATTTCATTACCCTTTTACAAGTTAGATGACGTTGATTTTCGATTAGCCTTGTTCGAACTTGAAAATGGTTCAATTAATTTTGACCTTGATAGGCTAGCTAGTTTAAAATCTAATCTTCTAATGGGCAAGTTCTTTGAAAATTTAAGCCTCTGTAAAGATTGTGATTCGGACTAAAACTTTAATATGCAATTCAGAGATTGTCAATATTATTCAAAGGGGAGTTTTAACAATAAATTATGTTAATCGGAAATAAAAATTGTCCAGATTTGAATATTAATATTACGATAAAATTTTCTCTACTCCATTTAAATATTCGCAGTATTTCTAAGAATCTTGACAGCTTTTCAAATTTCTTGCGAAGTATTCAGTTAAGTTTTCAGTCATAGGTATAACTGAAATCTGGCTTAATGATTCTAGTCATACATCAGATATTTCATGTTATAATTTTATTGATCGTCACAGAATTGACAGAAGCGGTGGTGGTGGTGTCGGTATTTATCTTCTTGATCATCTAGATTTCAAGCTTCGTGCAAATTTGGCATTCTCTAATGATTGTGCAGAGTCTTTGTTTATTGAGATCCATAGAACAAAGGAAAAGATCATATTGATTGAAGTTATTTATAGACCTCCTCCATTCATTACGAAAGAAAACAACCTGTCTTTTTTATAGGTTACTAGAACGTGAACCTAATGTCACACTTACACCACCAAGCCACGGAAGAATTTTTAGAAATCTTATACTCCAGAATGTTTTTCCGTTAATTACGCGCTTCTCTAGAATAACAGCTCACAAGGCTTCGTTAACTGACAATATTTTCACCAACAAAGTACTCTTGATCACTATACTAGTGGTCTTTTTCTCAACGATATTTCAGATCATCTTCCTATATTTTCTATTATTTTAGGGTACAAGCAGAATGTTGAAAAGGATAAGTATTTTACATTTCGTGACAAAAATCCAATCAACATCGAAAAATTCAAATTACAGCTTGGGAATGTTAACTGGGCTGATCTACCAGGCTATGGAGATCCTAATCAAGCTTATGATAATTTCTTAAAGAAATACATGTCAATTTATAACCTCTGCTTTCCACTGAAAAAAAGCAAAGGCGAAAAAACGAGCTCTTCGTAAGCTTGTGCATCTTTGTTTATTGAGATCCATAGAGTTGGACAAAGGCGCTAATGCCAGGTTGGCGTTATGGTCATCACACGCGCTTCCCACCTCTACGACCCGGGATCGACTCCCGGGGTCCGCATGTGGGCGGAGATTTGTCCATCTCTATCTGA
>JAOBBB020192320.1:0-20852 GCA_025331005.2 Zoanthus gigantus
GGTTTCTTTCAGCAAGTAAGCTCAAATGCTACCTTCAAGCTTCATGATGCTATCCAGTAGTGAAGAGAGGCAAAAAAAGGCTCGAAAATTAGCAAAAATCCACTTTTAACGGCAGCTACAGCAGCGACAAGACACTTAAACGACACCAACGCCTCATAAACTGAAAACACGATCCCTGAGGACTACACAACATGGGATGTTTTCATGGCAATGCCTAATATGGATTAGAGAAATCCAATTGATTGTTTTGATACAAAAAATCGTTCAAAATCGCATAAATTCCCAGTAGCGAAAGGATTAAATGGGAGGAAAGGTTAATAATTTGCAAGTCGGGAATGATTTTCAGTTCATATTTAATCTCAAATTGTTGCAGTAGAAGGTCAATTCAATTTGTGATCAAACTCAATGCACTATACAAAACAAATTATTCCAAATTGAAAAAAAATATTATTAAATCACACTTTGGGTTTACAAAGTCACAGATCTTCAAAACGACAAAATAATATAGCAAAATTTCATTTTCAGCAATAAAAAAAGAGAAAAAAAACAGATACACTGACTTTTCCTAACGAATTCATCAATATCGTTGTCGTCACCGTCATCAACGTCAATGTCCAAGGAAAGTAAAAAAAAATGCTTTGAGAGAAACAAAATAAATTTCCCGTCGTCCCCTATATTGGAGGGCGTTTAAATTGGAGTCAAGACAGTACTTGGTTTGTTATTACTCACCTGTTCAAAAAGTGATGATTCAGGAACAGGTTCTCCAGCTCCAGATAAAGTCTCGACAGACTCGGGGATTTCTTCTTTCACTTCCTGTGGTTTAACAATTTGTCTCTGGAAAGGTTGTTCTCGTGTTTCCTCTATTTTGAACAGCTCTTTGATGCTCGCCTGTATACCAAAGTGATTTACAAAATCAAACGGCATCATTGTCAACGTCTTAAGACAATACTAACTAAAACACAATCAGCCTTAAAACAAGTTTTAAAAGGTAACTTCAGCCAAAACAGCGAAAACCTTTAGGTACAAATAAAAGCTATTACCTTCACTTGACTGTCTACAAAATATCTTGGTTTAGATATAAACAACAAAGGAGGTTAATCAGTAAAATGTTGCAAATTTCGAAGCATATTCTTTTCTCACTTGCGGATTTGATTTTGTCAGCGGTTTTATTTTATGACATCAATGAGTGCTTTGAAGTTGTTGTTTTTTTTAGCAAATACAATATTTTGTAATGTAATTCAAAATGCAAACCGTGAATGAATGCTGATATTCCGAGTTTTGAGAATGGTTTGAATTAAACTAAAATATCAACGTTTAAATTCCGAGTTCATCCAGTGAAGAATCATGGCGTTCAAGCGATTCTTGTGAACTGGTGTACTTGGAGATGTTTCGATTGCCAGTGCAATCCTGGTTGGTTAGTTTGAGCTAAGTCACTTGACTGTTGACATTCGATCTAATTGAAAGCAAAGCGCAAAGCAAATCGGTCGACTGACAAGGAAGAGTCACTTATTGTTGGGAAACATAGAGTAGTAATTCGCTAAAGAAAAATCGATTTCTCAATCTTTGTCATTGAACTGGTTTTTCTTTTATCACGCCAAATGATTATAATTATAAGGTGTACTGGTGAGCATTTTAAGATATCGGTTAGGGAGAGAGAATTTGTCTGCAAATATTATCAACCAAACACTTTCAGAGATCCACCAGGCAACCTATGATAATTTTTATTTGTAAACTTAATTTTTTCGTAACGCCATGTATTTTAAATTCCTGATATTACCAAGCACTAAAAACTGCGATTGCCAGAAAAAGATCAACATAATATCGAAATTTGATCAGTTATTCCTCCATTCTTGTTTATATTTTGACATTGTGGACAGTCAAACGACAGTAATGGTTATTATTGAAACCTAAAAAAATGAAAGGAAAAAAAGTTACCCACAACGAATCTGGGAGGCAAATTTGAATGTAGACAAACACTTACTTTAAACCAGAAAAAAGATTTATGCAAATATTTTGATAATATGCGATTTATACACTCGTGTTACACCTAATTATTTGTGGGATGAATGACCAGAACCAGAGTTCTTTTGCAATGCAATTTGTAATGCATTTAACTCCATTTCACCAGGTAACTTCAAGCTACTCACCTCTTTAAAAAATGCTGTTGTAAAGTTGCCACCTTCAATTGCAATATCTCCAAGCAGGCGTTTCTGGTTGGCCTTTTTCAAAATGTTTTCCTCAACTGTCATTTCACTGATTAACCGGTAAATATGTACATCTCTTGTCTGACCAATACGATGGCATCTGTCTTGCGCCTGAGCGTCCATTGTTGGATTCCAGTCACTATCATAGAATATCACTGTATCGGCACCTGTAAGATTCACACCTAGACCGCCACTTCGCGTAGAAAGGATGAAAATGAATATACGAGGGTCTGCATTAAATCTTTCCATAAGAATCTGAAAGCAACAATTTTTTAGTTTATTATCAACAATAAGAAATCATCACACAAAGAGCCAATATAAATCAGCACAAGGTTAATGACGACACGACAGTTTTTTTCTGAAATCAATATGTGAAATCTAATTTCAGCCATAAGCATTTCAAATGTACTCAAACTACAACTGCAGGAAAATGAAAATAGTCACAAAATATTGCCCAGTACCTGTCTTTGTTCGACCCTTGTAGTACCATCAAGCCTCAGATAAATGTAGCCATGAAAACTTAAAAACCTTTCAAGAATATCCAACATTTTCGTCATCTGAGTGAATATCAAAACCCTGTAAAGTAAAAAGCCATGAATCAATGAAATAAAAAAAAAAGGCAGCTGACAAATATCAACAGAATATAATCAACGTGGGTGACTTCATCACCAATAACAATTAGTTCCTTGCACTGATTATGGCAATAATCAAACATTCCAAACTTGCGCGTCAAAAATCTTTATAATTCTCCATTTGAAGGCAACACACGTTAACGTTTGGAGGACTTATGATCTGTTAAGATGATAGTTTTGGTCTTGGGATGAGTCTATCCTACTGAATAAATTTAACCCGGGTTGAAATAAGCTGTACTGCTTAACAAAATATTAAGATTGTTTGGACCCTAAGCACTTTTTACCCAATGGTCGATTTACCCCATATACTGTACATATATAGAGGATATTACACGGTGGCGCAAACACATAAAGTTTATCTTCGAGTGGAAAAAAAAAATTCACGAGTGAGAGCAGCGAACGAATGAAATCTTTTTTTCTCGAGAAGATAAACTTCATATGTTCAAGCCAACGTGTAATTTTCTTTTTATTACATAGATATGAGTGATTTGAAAATAAAATAAAACTAGACGAAAATGATCTCCAAAAGTGAATGACGTAAGCGATATTTTCACTAGTGAGGATATGGAAATATGTCACTCGTATCCCGGATGTAGTTTCATATGAAATCTACGAGTGGAGTATTTTACAGTAAAACACTCCTATCTATGTAATAAATGTCTTTATCTTCTAGACTAATTGCAATTACAAGCGACTTTAGAGATTCGCCAATAAATATAGTCGCTAATCTTATAACTAAATTTGCTATCCCATACACAGGCCTAGTATAAATAGTTTAATAATTAAAGTAGAAAATGCAAACATTTTATCAAACAAGCGTTTGCCTCCAATGCACAAAACAATACATATATTTGCTGAAAAAGTTCGAACTCATTCTCACTTTTGAACTTTTTTATAAAGCAATACTTTTTTTTGTTTCATAATTAAAACTACTGACAATACTCTAATTTGTTTTAGGTAAATGATTTGCAACTTTGAATTTCCAATGTTTTAGTCTGATTATGGCAAAAGCATGTGAATATGATGCTCTTTGCTTTGTTATCTTTTGTTCAGTATCTACCTCGCTTACGAAATCATTTTTTCCAAAATCAATCAATTTGGACTAAACTTTTCCGGCATTAAATCTAGGAGGATTTTATACAAACTGAATAACAAAGATGTTGAGGACCGGCATTCTATTCATTTTTAGACCAACACGACCATCTCCTAAACTCACATTTTATTTTAAAATTATTTATAAACATATAAACTGATCTGTAAAAAATATATTTTCTTCACAAATTTTCGGCAGCTCGCACTGCTGCCTTTCTCAAGTGTACGGATAAAAATGATAAAACAAATTTAAAACGGGCAAAACGAATAAATTACAAAACTCTTGGGAACGTGCACAACAAAGGATAAAAATATAATAAGAACGGTCATGCCTAGCCAACAGTTTAAAAATATACGTACAGAACAATGCTAATAGTAAAAACATTAAAATTTTTTAAGCAAAGGCAGATATGCTTTTGGAAAATCCCTGCGCTCGTTCACTGAATTTTTATCTATGGTCGAATAAAAAGACTCCAGAAATAATCGTCTAGTAAAATTGTGTTCGTTTGTTTCTAAAATTTGCGCATCTCGCGGGTGTATATCGTGAGTAGTGGTCACGGCATGGCATCGAATTGCCGATTCCTTGCTGGCCGCTCGCGCTGGGTTATGTTCTGTAGATCGTGAATGCCAGCTCCGTTTGCTTTCCCCGATGTAGGTAAAAGTGCAGTCCTTGCACTTCACTTTGTAAATTATTCCCGGGACTCTTTCTTTTGATGGCCTGTCTTTGGGTTTGCGGAATACAGACGCCAAGGTTTGGTGAGGCTTGAAGGCAGTTTGTACATTATGTGTGCTGAGTGATCTTTTTATTCTCTCGGACACGCCTTGTATGTAGGGTAAAACCACAGTTTCTTTTTTCTGTGTCTGCTCTTCTGTTTGCGGATCTGTTGATTTGTCCCTGATTTCACATGCTCGGTTTATAAAGTTATCGTTGTAGCCATTCATTTTCAAAACTTTACGTACGTGCGACTTTTCTTCAGCACAGAGTACGGGGTTAGATGGTATCACATCCGCGCGCCTCATCAAAGTAGTAACCACGGATCGTTTGTGATTAGCAGGATGGTGTGAGTCAAATGGGAGATATTTGTCTGTGTGTGTGGCTTTTCTATACACCTTTACTTCCGGTTGGCAGTTGCTGTTGAGTGGGACCGTAAGGTAGGTGTCTAAGAATGGGATTGATGACTTGCCATTGTTGGCGGACGGGCGCTCGACGGTGAATTGCATGTTTGGGTCAGCAGAGTTGAGGTGTGTGTGGAACGCTTCAAGCTCGTCGGTCTTGATGCAGTCATTGGAATCGTCCACGTATCTGCGCCACCAGCGCGGTTTTACTGGTGAGGTCTCAAGAGCTACTGTTTCAATGTGCTCCATGACAAGCTCGGCGATAACCGCACTTACTGGGGATCCCATTGCGCACCCGAATATTTGGTGATAGTGTGTTCCCTCAAACACGAAGTAGCTGTTATTTAAGACGAACTTTAGCAGACTCATGAGTTGTCTATGTGTAAGATTGGTGGTTTCTTGCCTTTGTCATCGAACCGTAGCTTGTCGTCTACTACTTGTAGGGCCAATTTGACCGGAATCGATGTGAATAGCGAGACTACATCAAATGAAACGATCTCTTCGCCTGGTTCCACTGTCTGAGATTGGATAAACTTCTTAAATTCATTGGAGTTTTTAACTGAATATTGGTTGGAACGTAGAGGTTTGAGCACGTTTGCCAAATATTTCGAAACTTGATAGTTTGGTGAGTTTATAGATCTGTTGATAGGCCGCATAGGGATCTTTGCTGACGAGTTGAACAAGGTGTAATGGTCTTCTGTTTTTGTGAGTTGCAATTTGTGTATCTTTGGAAGACCGTAAAATGCCGCTGGGGTCGGATCGCCCGGTTTTAGTCTGAAGTATTATACAAATCAGTTTATATGTTTATAAATAATTTTAAAATGTCTTCCACTGATCGCCCGAGTTATATATTCACATTTTATATTATGTGGTTTTCTTTAAAACAAATTACTACAGCTCTCTCACACTTGTTAATGGATAGTATTTCAAAACTTCACATTGTACCTGTGTTTCTCACTCTTTAGTTTTCTCAAGAGGACATCTAAAGTTTGTAACTTTCCTGTTGATAAAAAATCATTCAACTGTCAACCAGTGTGTACAAAGCGCAATGAAAATGGTTTGGTTAGATGTCATCATGTGGATAAGGAACAAGACCAATATTCTTTTCATATCAATTTCAAAAAAATTCGAAACTGAAAGTGTTTATCAGTGTGAAAATTTTGTCAGCTCAGAACTTCATACTATTATCATTACTGTTCAAAAACACGGACCATGAAGTTAGTTCATCATCTGCTGACATGGGAAAGCACCACTTGCAGCCAAGTGAGAAGAAAGGATAGCAACTCTTACTTCAAAGCACATAAGGAAACTAAAAAGGCATTTCAAAACAATAGCAACATTATCTAGATGCAATATATATACAATTACTAAATTTCTATCTTAGATCTATTTCACTGACACATATTTTATATAGTTAGCCAAGTAAGAACGTTGCCAGTTCACCATGTAGGGTTTGATTCAATTCTTAGCCAGACTGACTCTCAAATTCATAAAATATTTGAGAAGGTGCAGCCGCTGCTCTATTATCTACAAATAGCTAGCCCTTCACATCTTCTTGATTATGGAGAATTAAACAATACCTCTTGCCCTTTGACAATATATCGGGGGACTTACTGAAAATCAATGTAGTTGCACACTAACTAAAATAAGCAGGATAGTTATCCTACTCTCAGTGCTGCGGCCTGTCTGTTTCAATAGCAGCATTCGTAACGTATAACAAAACATTTTATGTGAACCGCAGTTGCAAACTATCTAGTGTTCTAGCTAGGCCAAAACAACAGAACAAAGAGCCCTGTCGTTTTTCCCAGCACCCTATCATTTTCAATCAGTATCTTGTAATATTCACAGCCTCAGCCTCGAAAACTGCCAAAGAATGTTGATGTTTTACTTCGATAATTTGCCAAGTTAAGTTTTCCAATGATCATTTGAATCAATGTAATTCTTTGCCAAAAGAACTAGTCAGCGGTTTCAACACTTGCCATAATAATTCTTGCATGTAACTATCCAATCACAGTGGAGATAAAGCTTATCAATATTCATAAAAATCGTGAATATAAATTATATAGAAATTATAGCGTTCTGTCGGGTTTTTTTTGTCTAGCTACTGTAGGGCACTGCAATGTAAGATTATCAACTATAGAGGCCTGTACCCCAATATTATTATCGTTATAAGCTAATGGTCAAAAACAAATTGTTACAAACTTAAGTTACCACACCTCTCATTATTTACTATAAACTACAGAACGTACCACAGTCATACTGAACAAGCCTGAGCTCAGGAAATTGGGTTTTGGTTCTACTCATGATAGGGTGAAGACAGTTAGTCTTGCTGATCAATTCTCTGTGAAGCGTTTGCTCCAGGTTCCTCTCTCTTGCCATCAGGCTGGGTGCCCTGTGAGATGCATGCAACTGAATGCGAGGGGCTTCTGCTTTTGGCACCACAAACACAAACCTATATAAACGAAGGCATTAACAGTTTAGTCACAAATGATAAAGTTTGTTTAAATCTTTATCTTGTATTAACAATATAGAAAAATATATTAATTAACAAATTAAGAAGCCAAAGTCGTGTATTATACTGTGATTAAACATGACGGGCATTTCAAAACACGAGGGAAATGTAGAAAACACGAGCAGCGGGCGAGTGTTCTCAAATGCCCCGAGTGTTTTATTACAGTCTAATACACAACTTAGGCTTCTTCATTTGCCTTATAATAGAGATTCTGCATGCTGCGAGTAGTGAAAAACAAATAAAACAAATTTTTCTGTTTTATACTGATAAAACAGACTTTTGACCAATCAGCACGCGTAGTGTCCTTTATATTATGAAACTTGATAAAACATCTTGGTAAATTACTCGAGCTATTTAACTATAACTAACATGTTTTTTACTGCCCATAAATATTATTACTGACAAATATCTTAATCATTGTACACCTTAGAGAAGGTATGACTGACACTAAAAAAAGACGAGAACAGGTCTTTCAACTGTGTCTTCATAGCTCAGTTGGTATCACAAAGGTAACAGGTTCACATCCCGATGAAAATCAAAAGTTCTTTTTATCAAGTATTTGTTTCTCATGAAGTTGTTAAAGATGAGCTTTCTTTCAAAGTTTAAACGGTTAATGTGCAGGCTGCTTTAAATCAACTATTATCCTTTTAATACTGCTTTCACTAACAACCACATCAATAAAAGTGTGTCAGTTGTGAAAGTCTTACATTTGCAACACTTAAAAACAAATTCTACACGTAAATAAAAGAGCAAAAATGACATATTTTACTTTTTTCCTAATATATTTGGAAGCATCTGAAAGCATTTTATTAACAACGTACTGTATTGTAGAAGTATAAAAATTAATTTTTCCGAAGCTGGTTGTCCATAATACTCTGTAACCTTACAACAAATTTTTGTTTCAAAATGTTCAAAAAACTTTTGAATGTAAAAGAAAATTATAATTTGTTTTAAGGTTGATTCTTTAAAACAAAAACATTGGAATTGCAGTCATCTCAACCAGTACAGTCCTTATTAGTATATGCCTTGACACAAAGAAATCTTACCGGCTGATTATCTCTCCCAGCTGATCCAGTCTTTCCAGGGGAAACTTGACAAGCTCTCTTAGCAAATCACATGTTAGGTTACGTGTGTGCTGATTTGTGTTCCTGAAGCTCGAGTGGTTCACAACTGACACTGCAGCAAACAAATCTAGTCCATACACTGGTTGAGCTTGGCAGCGACTGTTGTTTACAGCAGCAAGTCGAGCCAATTTGTCTTTCTTTTGCTGGCATTGCTTCTGGACAATCTTTGGCTTAGGCAAGAGAAAAATGATGCTATTGTGAACTACAAATCAATATAGAGGTCAACAATTTGTAATTTTGTATCTTATTATCAGCTCAGAACTTCAATTTGCAATCAAATGCATTCATAAACACGGACCATGAAGTTGATTCATCACCTGCTGATAACCAATTATGACCTCTTTAAAACTGATAGAGGTCTAACAATTAAAGAACTCTAAAACTTAGAAAATGGAAACTCAAGAAATAAAAGAGTGAAAGTGGCGTTTGATTGAAGTCATAAACCCTTAAAAGGTCAAGGAGGAGGGGGGTTTGGCGACCCCCCTCGATTTTCTCAAGATCTTATGAAGGGGTTTTAGGATTTTCCCTATCCCTTTTTTGTAACTGTTACTTACTAATTAAGAGTTTTTGAAGTGATTTCTCAACTTGTCCACCCATTTTAACGATTCAAAAAAAAAAGTCAAAACATTGCTAAATTAATTACAAATTATGATTCTAGTTGATAGTTCTGCAAGGTTACCTAAGTAATTTTAGCGAATTGCATCATTGGCTCTTGTAACCACCGCAGCAGCCTAATTACCACGTAACCAATATTAATTGATACGGCATAAGCTATTTAACTACCATGCCAAGGTTGAGGCCAAATAGACAAAGCATATTGCAAATCATAGGGATAAGGTGTCAACGAACCTCTCCCCCCAAACCATATACGTTTGACCAAAAAGCTTGACCGTTCAAGCGTTAAACGACATAAACATTATTGACAAACTTTTCACAAATGGGAAAAAATTATGTACTATTTTCAGTTTCAGGAAAATTTCTTTAGACAGCCTACTTGTCAATCGATACTATTAACTATTTACAGTGTGTTAGTCCTAAAGTATGACAAGTTAACTTACCAAATAAAATGGTGATTTTTTATCAATGGACTTCCCAGCATTTTCATCCAGGGCTATTTTTTTGGTAGGGGAAACTGCAAATGGCTTGGGACTTGAATCCTTTTTAATTCCTGTAACACTGTTCAAGTGATCAACTCGTGGTGCACCATCCTGCACAGTTTGACTCCGGTCAAACTGCATTTCATGTGTACTCCCAGGGATAGCTGATAAATGCCTAAAGCTCAAACTAACATGGGAAGCAGTATATGGAGGAGGGGGTGGTAAGTTCATTGACAATTCAGATGGTGTGTAGCTCGCGTGGCTCCCACTAAAATCAAACCCTGTACTATTTTGTCTAGTTAAATAATTATGACTATGAAGATCTGTCCTTGCAGAGTGTAATCTACTTGGTGTTGATAGCAGTGAACCATTGTATGAGTGAGTTCCAAACCCAGATGTCTGATTAGAAATCCAGTTTGACTGAGAGTATGGTGCAGTTGCCATGTAGGGATAACCCCTCTGGTCCTGATTTTGAGGATAAGGAGGCGGATGTCCATAAGATGGATACTGTAGCTGAGAATGAATGCTATTGTAAGCTTTAGTCTTGGTCGTTACTTGACTAATCTGGCTTGTTGAACTGCTGGGTAATTGTAAAGGTCGATGCCTGGTAGGTGGAACAAATGTCTTTGCCGGTTCTGGATGAGAATCAATTTCCAAAATCAACCGCCTTGGTGTTTGTAAATACTTACTGCGAATTGAAGCATAGCAGGTTACTTCTCTTTCAATGTCAGCGAGTGAAAGGTTCAAAAAACCCATATTTACACAGGTGAATGGATTGTAGTCAAGAGCTGACAACACAACAGAGGCAGTGTAGTATACAATGCCATCCATCTGAAATGCTGACACAGTGGGTCTGGTCTCAAAAAGATCTGGATGATTACAGACCTGAAATAGGAAAACGATCCAACCTTAAGATTCTGACAGTCTAATGTCATTAAACCATTTTATCAATATCATCAATGAACTCAACACTGTTACTTCTGTGTTCAAGTTCTGGATTGCATTTGAACCTCCATTTCCCAAATTTATAAAGGTGATTTTGGCAAATGAAAAGTAAAAAGCATGGTTTCACTGATATTTCAATATCAACAGCCAAAATGAAATTTAAAACTTGAACCCTACTCCTTGATATTTTCAAGTATATAAAATTAAGGCGACAGTATTTGATATAAAATTTTGTAAGATTATTTGAAAATTTTGTTTTCATTATAGCTTTCAACAAATTTGATGTGATTAATTACCTACATGCACATAATTTCCTTTAGGCATGTTTTAGTATTCCCTGAGAAACTGGACAAAGTAGCTTTAATGAGGACAATAAATATGTATTAAAAAGTATTCATCTGGGAAAAAGTCATGTTTCTACTGCAATGTGACACTAGGCTTTTTGGAGCATGAGGTCATGAGGTACACATTCAGCCCCACTGGAATGCAAAAGAATGTAAAAGAATAATTTGAAATAAAAGAAAACTTTTAATAAATCGTGGATACATTATGTTTGAATGAATTTCGAAGACAATTTTCTTTACTAGAATGAACATTTTAATAAGCATAAATTGGCAGCCAATGAAACCACCCAAGGAACTAGTGTTCTGATTGTTCTGGTTGGATCAGGTGTGCTAGCAATGTTTTTATCGCTTTATTTAACTCAATGTTAATGTTTGATTCATATGTTTGGTGTGAGAGCCATTATAAGTTTGCTTTTCTGCTTCACTCGTAAGATTCACTTTTCAAAGGCTCACTACTTATAACATACTCCATGTGAGCTTGTATGAGTAACAGAACGTTTTCACATTTAATATCTTCACTTATATTTACACCTTTAGTTCAACTTAGTTATATGTTAGATGACTGTGTAGAACATCAATAAGAAAAATCTCGATAAAATTCTATTTCATAGTTCCAACTTTACTTTGTAAATATGTTAGAGTTGTTCTACTATTGTTTCAGAAAATCAAAATCAATTGGTCTGTTATTGTCATATTGATTTGTTTACATTAAAGTGAGTGAACAAAATTGCATATTTTCTTGTTTCACGTATCCACAACCAACAAAGAATAACATTCTTATGAAATTAACAGATTTTTACTCGATTGTGTCACATTCTTTTGCATTTCCAGTTTGGTGGATCATGTACAGCCTTACAAAAGGGTCAATAAGCCATAATTAGAATGGAAGCTTGTTGCTCTTGACAGGATCCACTGAACAGTTGCACAGCTTTCCAATGGGTTTTAAAAAGCTGTTTTTCTAGGCAGCTTCCCAAAATTTGTATTGAAGTGTGACTCAATACAATAATGAACTGGTACTTGGCCAAGCATGTAATACAGATGAACTTGCAACTAGTTAATTGTAACAAATAAATTATTACCAGATTTTGTTCTTTGAATATCAAAAGATAACATAGTTAAAATTGGACTAAGCACAAACTGTTTGTTTCGGTACACTTGACCATTATCAGGTTTCTATGATGATGGACAAGTCGAATGAGAAAGATCGTTTTATAATAAGCAGTTCTTAGTTACAGTAGCCCACTCTTAACTACATTTTACAATAGAGAATTCAATTTCAAAATATAACTTATGGTACACTACTGTATATTCAATTAGAATGCAAGCCACAGCAAAATGGTTTGTTTTGATGATCAAGAACTGAAATACAATTACAAATCGGAAACAAGAAAAGGTATCTCAAAATTGTTAGACTAAATCAGCAGCAGTATTTATGTCTATAAATTAAACTAATCATACAACCATGATCTTATTTCTTTGTACAAGTATCTAAAAGAAACTTAATCACTTCTGATCGAACTAAACATTTTAAACCTTTTTTCTCAGTTTTTGTTTTTCTCCATTTTTTTGAGTTATTGAATATCACCAGTTTTAAAATCTGAAAATCTTTCTGCCATGCAGCTAACTGTGATGCATGACAGTGCTGCACTGGTTACTACTGTATGGTTACTGCATTTTTCATATGTAGGTGTTTCAGCCTAAACTGAAATAACACTGTTGCTAGCCAATCAAATTGTAGAAAGTTTTCAGGTAGTAGAATAAATTATGGAGTACCTTCCTCAGCTGCATCAAAATATTTATGACGCTCAAGAAATGTCCACTTTCAAGGGTTTCTTTTGTTCTGTAAGTTAAAAGCTAATTTCAGCACACTGTTACCTCTACCCTAATATCATCAAATAAACACATGGAGAACATTATTTTTTACAAATACTTCAGTGTAAACAGTTACTTGGAGCGCGTAGTAGGTGTAAGCACATACAATAACTAAATAATATTTCTCATTAAAAATTCAAACTTTAATCATAAAAACAATACTAATTATGATTCAAGCAACAAACCAAAACTTGTCGTGTTTCTTAATTACTTTTGGTTTAAAGTGTTACCCCAGACAGGATCCACTGAAAAGTCAACTGCTTCTCAATGGGTTTTAAAGGGTTGTTTCTCTAGGCTACACGCCATAACTTGCACTGAATAAACATGTCAATACAGTTTTGGTAGGTAGCCACTAACTGGTTAAGTACAAAACAACCTGGTGACAAAAATAATTCAAGTAATATATCAAAAATGTGTGCAGTTATTTCATCACCCGTTCTGAACACTGAAAAAATTAATGACGTCCTGACGAGAAAAGACCCAACGACATTATTTTGTGCGGTGTTTGTAATGGTTAATGAAACACGAAGCACAAGTTTTTGATGACTTCTGAACTAAAACAATAGGAAATTATGCCTTGTTCCATGATTATTGTGGTGACTTTGGTATAAGAGCTGAAAACCTTATGTGAAGAAACAGATAAATCATGTTGAAACCATAATAGTTTACTGCAGATAACACAAACTGTACATCAGAAAATGATACAAAATTTCTATGCAAAAAAAGTGGGAAGCTATCATCTTTTGGTTTTTGGGTTTTTAGTTTGCTGGCTCACAGAAAGATTTAACATTTTCAAGAATTCCTTCATTAATTCAAGCACTTTCAAAGCCTTGAATTTAAAATTTTAATTGCACTCCACACGATCACAGCTTTGTTAATATGTTTGGCTTTTTGTGGAATTAAGTAGCTCTTGCTGAAAATGTTCTGTTTCATTTAATGTATTATTTGAATGCAATACAAATGCTTTAGAGCAGTTGAAACAGGATTTCACTGTATAATGTGCTAAAAGTTTTGCCTATATGCACAATTGTTTTGAAATCATCATCATCATCATCATCGTTTATCGTCCCTAGTTTCCAACTCCTGGGGTCGGACATGATATGAGTTGCCTCAACTGTTTTCTATCCTCTGTCAAATCTTCTGTGATGTTAAGCTTCCTCAAGTCTTCTTCCACTACCTTACTCCAGGTCTTCTTTGGTTTACCTATTGGCTTTCTACCTTCCACTTCCAGCTCCATTGCCCTCCTAAGTGTGCTATTTCTCATCCCTAAGTTTCATATGCCAAACCATCTCAACCTCATTTTCCTTAATCTGTGTTCAAGGTTTTCACCCCACATCTTCTTCTGACCTCTTCATTAGTTAACTCTGTTCTGTAATCTTACTCTTGACATGTATCTCAACATTCTATGATCACAACTAGCTAGCAGTCCTTCCAATCTTTCTGTTAGTGCCCAAGTTTCCACAGCATACAGCAATGCAGGTCTCACATATGCACAGTGAGCCTTTGCTCTTTTCTCTAGTGGAATCCTATGGTTGACTAACAAGCTCACCAATTCCCTCCATTTACTCCAAGCACAAGATATCCTATCCCTTACTGCCAATTCTACCCCTCCTCCACATGAAATCACATCACTGAGATAACAAAAGCTGTACACTATTTCCAGACTATCTTCTCCCACCTCCCATCTCAGTGGCACTACCACAACTACCCTCACACACGTTGGACAGCTAAAGCTAGCTCCTGCTCTTCTCAGATTTCTGAGCCCCAAACATCTCTGGTGGCACCATCTTCACAATATTGACACCATATTCAGTTTGCTCCAACTCCTTCGCTGCAAACCCCACACGAGTACCTTCCCCTTTGTGGCCTAACAGCAGGTTTTCTACCCATCACCATCAAATTTACCAAATAATTACATACGACATCTCGGTATCTGGACCTTTTGATTTTCAAAAGCATTAAAGTACATTGAGTATCTTTCAAATATAATTTGGTCAAGCATAGCACTATCCGAATACCCCAGTGAACACGCTGTAACTATGCAAAGAAAATTCAGAAAAATGCGAAGAAGATTGATGTCTTCCTCTAGAAACCCCACTAAACCATTCATGGACTTGTGTTCAATACCTAAGCTATAATTAGAATTGCCTTTGACATGATAATTATAAATCTTTCAAAAAAGGAATATACATGTATACTTTCTTTTATAGAAATAGGAAATTAACTAATTTATTCCTTTGAAAAAGAGATCATATGAGCTACATGCATGCACAATTCTGCCAAAACAACACCTAAAACTACTTATTGAAACTTTTCAAAAATCAAAGTAAAGGCAAAACAATTCTATGTACATGGTAAACCATGAATACAGTTGCTACTCGTTAAAGCTTCCAGCAATTAATTTCCGTAGATGCTAATAATGAATCATACATACTTTGCTCTTGACATGTAGTCATCATACAAGTATCGCTGCCGCTTAGACAACCGACATCTGACAACATGCTCATATTTTTTAGGCATTTGCTTCTCCACCTCCAGCTTTAACCTTCGCAACAGAAATGGTCTGAGAACCTGTAAATATAATTTGGAATATTGTTTTTTCAAGAGGAATACTTTTTCACTTTTATACTAATCACTAAAGAAAATCAGTACTACAAGAGTACAATGATCCAAAATGTGAAATACTTCTAAGAGAAACTGTAAGCTTGAAAAACAAGTACATATTCACTTCTGTTCTTCCCTTTTTCAATATAAAATTGTTCAAAAACAAAGCCAACACTTTCAACAAACCTTGTGTAAACGCTTTATGATACTCTCATTGTACTCCTGACTGCCTTCAATCATGCCAGTTAGGGGATTGGAAAACCACTGTTGGAAATCCTTGTGTGACTGGAACAAGTGTGGCATTAGGAAATGCATCAAAGACCACAACTCCATCAGACTATTCTGGAGGGGTGTCCCCGTCAATAGCAATCGACGCTGGCTGTTAAAGTTCAAAAGATACTGCCATCGCTGGGACTTGAAGTTTTTAATATTTTGAGCCTGAAATTATTGATTATAAAAATTAGATCTCTCAGTTTTGAACTTTTTGTAAATATTATAATTATAGTATCTACATTTTTGTTCACTTACCTCATCAAGGACAAAATATTTCCATTTCTTTCTTCTAAATGCCTGGTGATCCTGTACCACAAGTTTGTATGATGTTATGCACACATGAAATGCATTTGGTTTTGTCCACCCCTAGAAATTCAGATATAATTAACGTACATTTATTTTCATGAAGAGACAAAACTTTGAGTGAAGAAACTTAAAAAAAAACTATTATATAGATACTGATAAAATACTAAAATATTTCCTTTTACTAAAACATCATATCTTCATTATATGCAATGAAGATACTATTTTTATCTGTTGGTGTCGTTATGGTTACTAACATGATTAGCCAATCAAATATAAGCAATTTTTTAAATAATATGAAAATGAATTTCATTACTTTTTCATTACTAAGCTTAACTAACCTGCCTTTTGGCCTTTCTTTCTTTTTGGTTGCCAAAATATGTTAGTACTTTAAAACCAGGACACCACTTCTTAAACTCCATTTCCCAGTTCAACATCACACTGGTTGGCACAACGATCAGATGTGGTCCCCAAATCCCCTTCTCACATGCAAGATGTGCAATTAATGAAATGGTCTGGATAGTTTTTCCCAGTCCCATTTCATCAGCAAGAATACCATTTAAGCGTTTTTCATGCATTGTGACCAGCCAATCCAAACCTATCATTTGATACTCTCGCAATGTTCCTCGTAGCAAAAAGGGAACCTTGGTTTGTATCTAGAATGTTAATGAAACAAGAATTGAGGTAAGAACCAGGAAATCACAAACTACATCTTCTTCAAACACCTCTTTTAAGTTTAAGGTCAAAATAATTTGTATTCCAATTAAGCAGAGTGATTTGAAAGCCTTAGAGTTTAAAAATATTGATATCATACTAAAGAAATTCTTAGTTTGCAGGGGTTTCATTAAGGTTTGGAGCATGAGGGAATTTGGATTTGGCACCTGGGCAAAGTTTATGCAAAGCCTTAAAAATATTAAGAATTTATAGTTGCAGAGATACTAAAAACAGCCAGGCAAAACCGTCTTCACAGCCAGTCAATTTGCACAGTGTCCAGCCCTTAATGAAACCCCTGAGTTTGGATAATTTTTTTTATTTCGAGTAAATAGAAGTGTTGGCAGGAAAAATATTTTCTTTGAACTCACTGACTACTGAAACTGCCGGGATGAAATGTTTTGTTTTTCCTGAAACAGCCTAACCGAACCAACTAGCATTAAACTTTTGCCTCTCATAACGTTGCAATTTTGCATTATTAACATAAAATCACAACAAATCACAAAATTTGTGAAAACCTTCGATTAATGAAACCATTTAAATAACCTCTCACTGTTTGAGCAATATTGCAGCATCAACTGTGCTTTCGTCTCAAAACCTAAAGACAAATATGCAGAAATATATGAAGTTTTTTCACACGGGAAAAACTACAAAATTCAATTGCCAATTGCTCAATGTTGAGCTCAAGGTTAAGCACATTGAAGAACATACAAAATCTCACTTTCATTATCCCCATCATTTTAACCTATTAATTTTATGCTCAGGTGGTGTGTTTTGATTTGTTATCTATTGTTCTGAAATAAGAAAAAACACCTTGCCATTTTTCTTCACTTAGGGCGATGACTGAACAGTTTAACCTTAACTTGATTAAATCATGTGTTGGACCTTCTCTCACCAATGCATGTAATATTCCACAGGTATTTTCTTACCTGAGTTGTTTCTAAGGTGAAACCCTTTGGTTGCAAACTTTCAGCAGTTGCTGCTGCATTTGTCAGTTCTTGATCAGGGGTTGAATCTGTATCCTACAGAACAAAACAGTTTTGAAATTTACTGTCTGAAATACAAAGGCATACCACTTTGAACCATGTGTGCATGTTAATGAACAAATAGATAAAAAAAAAGTTTTATTTTTTAAGTTATTGCCACAGTTTTTTAATGAATGTTTAAACTCTAAATTTCTATTTTCAAAACTGCAAAGTTCAAAGTAGAAACAATGAAATAAAGCTTTGATTGGCTAAAGTTCTGTCTTGTAAAACTGAGTAAAATCTAATAAAGTTTGTATCAAAACAAGTCCATAAATTTTTGTGTGCAATTTTTATTTCTAAATGGAATAAAACAGCATTGCTTTGTTTCCAGACAGATAAAAGAAAATACACTGAGGTAGTATAACACTCAAAAAGTAGAGCAAAAACTCATTTTTGCCATGTTTTCCCTCAACACTTTTCCTGTGCTCTCCTATGTCATAGCCAGGATATTCAAAATGTAGAAGAGAAGGCTAAAATAATGGAGGCAGCTGGGGTGATAAGGCGTGTCTAAGGTGAGCTGTAATTAGGGGAGTCCAGGGGCTTGGTCCCCCAGGAAATATTGAAAAACAGATTCTCAAAAACCCCTGTGATTTGAGCAAATAAAACCCCTTTTTCACCCTTGGGTGGGTGTGGTAGGTGCAGTTGGTAAGATCTCTGCCTTCTGACCACAAGGTCTCCAGTTCAATTCCCAGCTTTGCTGAGATTGGAATATTTGTGCAACTTTCTTTTCTGCCTAAACCAACTCAGCTTTCCATCCTTCCAGGGTAGGTAAATGAGTACCAGCATCTGCTGGGAGCTAACCTGCGATGTATTAGTGTCCCATCCAGGGGGTGTCAAACATTCCCATCCACTTAACACAACAGAAACCAGAGATAAGTGCCAGCTCCATGGACCACTAGGCTCATAAAGGATTTAGCTTTCACCCTTGGAAAATGACTGTGTGATTGGGACAATCACAATAGAAAACTTTGAGAATCTTATACAGCTAGTAGCTAAACTGGTGCTATACATATACTAATAGTTGTTACATAACATGATTTGATTGTTTGTTAAAGTCTGTAGGCTTAACAACTCTGCTCCCAATTTCTCTTAAATTTTTGCCTCAGTTTTCACCAGGCTATGAAGGCAAAGAGAACATGTTTTGTCTTGTGTGTTTTCAGCCAAATGTCAAACTACAGTCACTTCATTTTCATCAAAACTAGAATGTTAATGGATCAGAAATAGTCAACTGTGTTGTCTTATTGTCTTTGCACTAAATGTCACGTATTGAAGAAAAGAAAACAAACTCATTTTAACTTTGTTTGGTTTTTATTGCTAAATTTTTTAAAGGAAAAAAAGATACTTTGTGCTTAGAGGCAACCTGAGAGCATTACCAGAGGAGGTTTATTCAACCGTTAGCTGCCCCGTTTTGAGAAGCATGCATAGCATATTCAGTTATTGTCTAAAACCACTTGCAATGCTGTACTATTCCTTAAAACAAATCTTTCCAAAATTAGGATGAACAAAGGGAGACTTGCACTTTTAAAAGTATGTTTAACAAATGATCAAAATTTAGAGAAAATATTGCTTTTTAGCTTTGAAGTCAGGCCAATAATTTTTATCAGCTTTGACATGTACGATGACTATAAATGGATAGTAGTAGTAGTCTCAAGTTTAACTTAAACAGAGGCTGATAATTATGATAATAATTCAGTTACCAAGTTTGACATTTTCAAACCTTTTTACCCCCAGATTGATCTCCACCTTTAACCAAGAATTCAGTCATTTCATCTTCTTCATCCTCTTCCTCATCAAACTCTACATTAATTACAAACAAAATTCACATTTAATGTGGTATAATTGGGTGCGGGCTGATTTATTATGAGTATATTTAGTTTAGATGATTGAAAATGTGATATTAGTTATTCAAATCAGGTATCTTAAATTAAATTTCACACAACAAATAAAACTACTCATCTTTTCATAATTCATGTACTAAAGACCCTATGCCAAAATGGCAGCAATTTTCATATTCTTTTATTTACATTCAAATTAGCCCTATTAGCCTTGTTCTTGAGTTAAACTTTCAAAAGAATATCTTACCAAAAATTAGGCTAGTAGGGCTAATTTGCATGTAGACAGGAGAATACTAAAATCACTGCCATTTTGGCATGGGGTTTAGAGTTTTAGTGTTCTACCCACAATTTTTCAGAGTAGTTAAGCTTAATATTTATAAAATACCTTATTACATAAAATCTTAGCAACACTTTAATTTAGTGAAGTTTAGCAGTTAAAATTAAAATTACTACAATAAAGTAACGTTTTAAAGAATAAGTGTTGCTAACTTCCGGGGTTTCATTAAGGGCCAGGCAACAGGCAAATTGACCAGCTGTGAAGACAGCTTTGCAGGACTACTTTGAGCATCTCTGCAACTAAAGATTCTTTAAATTTTTCAGGCTTTTTTTAAACTTTGCCTGGATGCCAAAACCTAAATCCCCTTCTGATCTAAACCTTAATTGAAACCCCCGTAACTTAACATGATGCTAAAACAGAATGATTATATATATTTCAAAAAGATAAAAAGGAGGTTTAATGTAACAAAAGCATTTGAAGATTTGATGTTTTGATATTGTGTGGAATAAAAACCTTTATAGTCAATATTATGCAATAACTAAGCAATCTCTTCATAACTGTTCTCATCTGACTATTTAGGCAGCACTGCTTTAGTACAGTCATTAAAATGTCCAATTGCCAGCTCTTTATAATGTTGAAGAACTGGTTTCTGACTTAAAACATGTGAAAATAAAGTGATTTTAGATATGAGTTTTTAGAAATAATCACTAAATTTAAGCTCCAAAATCACCAAATTAACATGATGCTAAAATTTAATCTAATCAAGGTGAACAGATTACTATTAATGGTGTTTGTTTTTTGGTTCTCTCCTACCACAACAAGTGCTTTTGGCCTCGGCAGAGCCAAAACAACATGCTTTGTAACTTAAATGAGTTGCACTCTGGAT
>JAOBBB020192321.1:0-11915 GCA_025331005.2 Zoanthus gigantus
ATAATAATAATAATAATAATAATAAATATGTAAAGAATATATAGACAGGTAGATGGCTTTAGTTTTCCCATAGACACTTTTGATGTAAGCACAACATCAAAATACTGCCCCGTGATAACTTTATCTTCACGATAATTATTTTTGTGCATACTTCAATTTAGCGTCACAGAACTTATTACAACACCTGTCTCACTCATTCTGATAAGTATGACGATTCTCGATGGAGCTGAACTAAGTATTGATTGAAAATCATTGATCCAAAAATAATAACATCCTTCACTCATCTTCGGACTAGAACTCAGCTATCACAAAAATGCATAGCATTCAAACGAATTCAACATAAAAAAAAAGAACTTTTATAAAAAATTAGTTATTCTTGATATTTCATCAACCTGGTGACTTTTTGTATCTTTAAAAACATAAAGCACAGTATCAAGAATTCTAATCTGGAGCACCTAACAGATCAGTAGATCAGTTTTTGCCACTGGATAAACGATAATACGGATAAATCATAGCCGAAAGTTATAACTGATTGCACTTCACGTATTCCATGTGTCGTTGTCAAAAAAATAGTTATTGCGTTTCAACGTGTATATCAGTAAACTTATATAAAATTGTTTGTGATGTTGGGTTTTTCTTTGCAGAAAGTAAGCATTACGTTCAGATATTTCGTGCGGCTTTTATCAACAGTTAAACACGTTCCGCACGGAAAACAAAAACGTGAAAACACCGGTTTTACTTAACTCATAAATGTTAATGTTGTGTATTAGACGTGTTAGCGGCAACATGCAAATTATCTTTTTAAGTGCGTACAATTATCACTCCATTCAATAAAAACGCGGGGAGGAAGGAAGGAAGCCTTTGAGCTTTAAAATTGACACAGAACATTAGCTTGAGTTGAACCATGACGATTTCTGGATAAAGCAGTTTTGATATTTTAAACACTTACGTGGCCATGGAGTTTAGCTAAAGTTATCTTAACAATGTTAACAGTGTCAATTTCGTTAGACTAAAAATAGATACTAAGAAGTTTATATTTAGAAAACACAGTTTGTGTTTGTGAGCCACATTATACAATTAAAAGGATGAAACCCTGTTTATTTTGTAGAACACCAACAATATATTTCAATAGCTCTCAAGTATAGAAAAAATACTTTTTCTATTCATTCAAAACGCCAACAGAATATTAAAATATTAAAAGGTATTACAGAAATAGTTATCTTCGAAGTGTATGTATACTGACTACAAAGAAGGTAAGTTAGTTTAACAAAAAGAGAGAACATAGCTTCAAAACTGCCTTTTATTAGAGGCATTTCACTAACCATTATTGAGTTACAATCTTACAGAAGCCATAGCATAACATATACTGTTTAACGGATGATACCAGTAACTATGACGTTATAAACTTGACAAAACGCCAACAACCGTTTCAAGTGGTTCCTGATACAACTGAACTAAATATTGTTTGATATCTCACAATATACCGACAGCTCTAAAGGGAGAATCAGCCTAAAAGAGGAAATGACTTCATATATTTATTTGAAAACCTATATACAAGATGAATTCTAATTATGTTCCTTAAAAACACTAAAAATACTTTTTATTAAGTACGTCCGTCGAAATTAATCGGTAAATTGTAAATTAAACCGCTAAGTGATTGTATTGTAGAAAGACTTTAATCAGATACGTCATTAACAATAAATTCAAAAAATAGCTTATAGCCCTAAAGCTGTTTATATTATAGAACAACATTTCTTATTTGTATAAATATCTAAAGGTATAAACATCTCAGAACTATTTCATACAACAAATACATATATAATATGGCTACCAAAGGGTTAAACTAGCCAGCGCCTGTACATAAAACCAGTACCAAATCATTCGGCTGTACAACAGTCGCCATAATCATTATTCAGACATTTAATAACGATATATTTTCTATTACCAATTATCTGAGAGTGTTAGTGGTCGTATTAACGAGGTTAAAAACAAAGATATATGCACGTTAGGAATTAAAAAAATGTTCGTTGGTCTCACAATTAGTGTGTTTTAATAAGCAAATATTTCGACATTTTGCCGGCCCAAAAAAATGTGGTATAATAACAAAGTGGTCATATTGACAAGGAGGTTGTACGGCGGGGTTGCACAGGAACCCCGCCGGAACGTCAGTAAGTATTCTCTCTTTTTTACGGTGTAGAATTTACATTTTTATTACGAAATTGTTTCCACAGGACTGCTTTATTGTTTTGATGAGCTATGACGTCATAGCCGTGCTTCATTTCCACATTTTGTTGGTTCCTCCACCTATCAATTGATTCTATATGAGCTTAGGTCTAATAATTTATAGCTAATGTGAAATTCTTCCCACCCAACCAATGGTCTATTTAAAAACATGTTTGATGCATATCCTTAATCACCACAGCAACCGTTTTGTCTCAAAACGTATTCGCACAATCTCAAATATTATACCTTCAGCTACAAAAAGCACAAATGTCAAATGAACAGATGTCTCACATTGAAAACTTGAAACCCGACTATCTTGTGCAAATTGGCCGCTTTTGTTGTATTATTCAATTCCGTATCTTTTTCATGAGAGAAACTGTAAAATGCTAAAATTCCTTTGTATGTCTCTTACTAAAGTGTAGTTTTTTGCTTTGTCAAAAAACAAAAATTCACGTAAAAATTAAAGGAAGCAAAGGCTTACGATTCAAAATTAGCGATTGTACTTGACTCAGATCACGTGATTGTTTTGAATACTGGCATATTAGACATTTTGATATTTGAAACAATTTAAACTTCATCGTGTTAACGAATAGATTTTTATAACTTAAAAGTATAGTTTATTTAAACTCCAAAAAAGTATAAATTTGCAATCAGTACGGAACATATATTGAGCGCAATATCTAATTTGAGATATTGCAGCCATTTGCTCACACACTTCAAGTATGTTAATTATAGTCAAACTTGATTCTGAAATGTTTAACATTACAGTAAGACTTTACTGTCGAAAAGTCAATTTTATAATAAGCCTTAAAAACTGAAACAACACACACTAAATAAATCAATTATTTCCAAAGATGTTGAACACTGCATATTTATTTCAACATTTCATACATCCAAGAAAAAAAAATCCGGGAAAAGATTCAGCTAGAAAAGGTTACGGGGTTTGGTCTCTCGTCTTATCTTGTTATTCACCGGAATGAATACAGAAAACATTCCGGTGAAGGGAGTCGTAGCGGTATTTCATAATCAAAATGCAAACAAAAACAACGTAATATTCATTTGATGAAATTCCTGACCTTAACTCCCTATAACAAAGTGAATAAGACATGGTCAAGTTTCCATACAACTTAATATTAAAGGTTGCTAACAGCATAATTTTAGATGTTTTTTAACAATAATAATACTAATAATTACTATGTCATAAATGGATGCTGCGTCGGTGTTTCTACAGAAAAAGTTTCTTAACTATAAGTTGTTAAGTTTTACACCGTAGTGAGAAAACTTTGGAATTGACGTTTCAGACTATAGTCCTTCGCCGGACTGAATGCGTGCATGGGAGATAAATATAGAAGTGGTTATTTAGTGATGCAAAGCAAGATAACGCAGTGAGTTAGATATGTAAAAAACAAAAGAAATAAAGGATAGAGATGTTTGACAAAAAAAAAAAAAGGAAAAAAAGACAAAAAAGTTCCGGGACAACAGAAGGTTGTCTATATGTGAATATAGAATTTCAGAACGTGAAACTTTCATTTATCTCGTGTGGATGAAGAGTGCCCAAAGCGTAAATAAGTTCCATTTCTATAATTTTGCGACAATAACTGCTACCGTTGATGACAGCCCGAATGCAACAAAATTAGAAATGGAAATAGAATGATTCAGAAGAATTAAAATGCCGAGAGACAGGTTTAGATAGGTCGTTCTTAGGTATGTCATTAAGGTGAGTCTATGTGATCACATAAACGACGGCCGATTTCCCCAATGTACATCTTGTTGCAATTAGAGCATTGAATGTGCAATAAATAATATTAGATGTTGTTCGATTGAAATGATCGGTGAAATCATTGGCTAAAAGACATTTTTCATTATTTATTTGATAGAATTTAATTCATTGATAAATCATGTATATCAATTTTCTATCATACATGAACACGTTTTCGTTGGTATTTTAGTTTTGAATTAATTACTTTCAGTCAAAATTAAACCACTGCAAGCTCATATAACAAAACGAACAACATATTCAAACTCACAGAAATTGCAGTTTGGTGGCAAGTTTACCTAGAAAAAAAGCATACTGAAATAACTATTCAATTGCTCCGTTTAAAACTAGGTAAATGGTCTTGATAAGTCCTTAACTTTTTTTTTTAAATGTTGGATTGGGATCAGTATTTACTTACAAAATTCATCTCATGATGGTATATCTAAAATCATTAAAAGGCTTATAAAGTTACTGTTTTTTTTTTCAGAAAGTGGAAAGGAGGCTATAGCTACCTTGCAATATGTTATTTGGTCAGCTGAAAACAGTAAAGGGGAAGCCAAGAGCGTCCTCACAACTGTGTACACCAGCAGCGATGAAAGCGAGTATTCTGATGATGAGGAAAGTGAAGGCAGCGTGATATCAAGATACCTAGTCAAGCGGCTGTCATGAAAAAGGCCAGACTTACTCAGATAATAAGCATACTTAGCAAGGTTATCACGAAAGATAAGGGAATCGACCAGTCGAAGTATCTCATCGATTGCATGCTCTGAGGTTTTTTTTTCCAGTATTATTACAATATTATGACAAATATAGCGATAAGGACGCTCATTTGATTGCCCGTTTTGAGGCTAGTTTATTGATATTTTTTTATATTGTATTTTATTTAGTTTTCATGTCAAAGTTATTAGGTCAGTCTCATAACAGATACTATAAACAAACTTAATGAGTTGTAAATAACATGCCTGGTGTCTTTATTCCGGTATTTATGTTTTTTTAAAGATAAGATACGATTTACAACATAATTTACCCTGTATCACCCTTTCGCCGTTTCGGTATGATTTCTCCTGTAAATGTAGCTTTGCATAAACACTTTACTTGTCTTTACGCCTTCTTAAACCTTCGAATTTAATTCCATAGCTCCTTTTAAACGTTCATTTTCAACGTTTAACATGTTTTTACGCTTTTCAATTGTCTTACTCCTTAGTGAAGCTTATGTTTAAAATGTCTTGCGCTGTTTAAATGCACTAGGCTTTGTTTAAACACATTGCCTGTCTTTACGCCATCATAAAGCTTTTATTGAAAGACATTAATGGACTTTACGCCACTGAGGCTTTAGTTTAAATGTTTCGATGATCTTTAAGCCGCCGTAAAGTTTTATTTTAAAAGCTTTACTTGTCTTTACTCCACCGAAAAGCGTTACATAAAATAATTAACTTGTCTTTACGCCGCCGTAAAACTTTACTTTAAATACTTTACTTGTTTTTACGCCGCCGAAAAGCTTTACACTGAAATTATTTACTTGTCTTTACGTCGCTGTAAAGTTTCGGTTTATTTTGTCTTTAAACAACTTTACGCAAGTGTAAAGATAAACTTTACGACTATTTAACCGGTGTGCGTAAAGTAGCGTACAGTTTATTTACCACGTACAACCTACCCCTAATAGGTCCTCTTAAGGTGCTTTACGCAGTAAATAAAGTGAGCGAAAAGATACCGTTGTACCATTGTACTGCAGGAACAATTAATAAAGCTTTTTAAAAAAATCGGAAAAAATTAGCGGAATAGACAAAAACTGAAGCGACTCCTTTTTTCATTTCCATAGCAACCGCGAGCGCTTTTTACAGTCACTAATTTAAAACAGCAAATATTCATCAGAATCAAAGAATTATCCACTAAAATGATCGGAATAGTGAACTTTAATAGTTAAACCTTGCAATCAGTTTTAAAAAATTGACCATCTATTAAAAAATTTTTGGGTGGACACAGTAGGTCAGAATCCTTGGAAATTTGAGGTCATTCGCACACATTTGCATCTTATTAGCCCAAAACAATGAGCTCTAGACCTTGCCATTTATAATTTATAAAAAAAGTCGTAAAAACTGTGTTTTTAGAGCTTGCCATGACTAATTTTACAATTATAGAATAAAACCTTCTTTAGTTCTTAATATCTTTTTTGTAATAAAGCTATAGATAGGACCTTACGCGCACTCTGATGAGTCAAAAAGCCATGTTTTATCAGAGTATAAAAAGAGTGTTTTATTGTTTTTCGGCGTTAGAATCTATTGTTAGGCAAATGAAAAAGCTTAAAGCGTGTATTAGATAAAGGATATTACACGGTAGCGCGAAGATATGAAGTTTGTCTTAGTGGAAAAAATATTCCACGAGTGAGCGAAGCGAGAAAATAAAAAAAAAAAGACGAAAACAAAGAAAAAACAAAGGGATGACGTCAGCGATATCTTCACTAGTGAGGATATGGAAAATATCTCACTCGCATCCCGGATGTAGTCAGATCGTATGAAAAATACGATTTGTCTAATTTTTGGAAAAGCACTCATATCTATGTAATAAAGTGTGATAAAACACGATGAGCATCTGAGATCACTCGAAAAATGTTCCCTCATTTTCTGAATGCCCATCATGTTATATCATGCACAATCCAAAACACGACTTACGCTTCTTATTTGAGGACCAAAAGTTTATTGCCAATAGCATCAAAATGCCGTTTCAATTAGTATACTTTTATAATTTTTGTATGGAATTTTCAATTTTCAATTAAACTAAACTAAGCTGAAAAGGTAACAAATAATTTTGTGTTCAAAATTTATCATAGCCCCATGACTCTAGTTTCTGAATCTGGCTCACTTTTCAATTTAATAATAAATAATATTGCTTCAAGCATTTTTGAATATAATAACAAAAAATATATATATAATAATAATAAAAACATAAAACATAAACACGTAATGACATCTCCCCTAAAGGGGCTTTCAGTGTCATATTTTAAAAACCCTCTCTCTCAGTTAAGAATCCCAAATGGTAGGAGGCAAACCAGTTGGCTGTTTACAAAGCGTGGTGAATTTGCCCCTGGGATCACCGAGGACAAATTCATTCAGTAGTCCGAGTCGGGGATTTGAACCCGGGACTCCCGCATTCGAATCCCCATCTCTGACCACTGAGCCACGCTGCTCTAATAATAATAACAATTATTATTATTAATAATAATGATTTATTGTAGCATATCCTCAAAAAATGGCTATTCAGAATCTACAATGTAAAATAAACTATCTAATTTCCTAACTTTCTATAAATATATACAAAATTGTCATCGACTATCTGATTTCCTAACTATCTAAATATATACAAAATTCTAATCGACTAGGATAAAATTACGTTATTAAACGAAAAAATTACGTTAATAAAATTGTAAATTCATATGAATAAAATTATACTAAAAAATTTCAATCTGATCAGCATTAGGATATTAGTACTAGTGGTTTAATTAAGAGTTAGTTACTGGATATGATTGGTTTGTTTACAAATACACCCACGCGCTGGATGAACAAGGCGAAAATAATCAACCTTCGTTCATTATAAAAAATCCGTGCGCGCAATTGGTCAAAATCAATCACGTGGTTTTGGTTTTTCTTTCACTAACCGGCAAGACCGTGCGGTTATAAATCATAGCCTTTGTTTCTTAGTTTAACTATGGCCGAGTCTTCAATAAACTCAAACTTTTGAATAGGTGAATCAAAATGATTTTTATTGAGCTTTTACTCCAGCGAAAGTTGTCATCATCGGAGTATACATTCAAGCTATTTAATTTGGCGGGCTTTTCGGCGCACGTTCAGAAATTTTCCCGCCTTTTAAAAAATAAAAGTAAAAAAAAAAAAATATGGACATGCTAAACATGGCAAGTTTACACCGGTCAAATAAAAGGATGTTGACACGCAAACATTTTGAATGATAGACCGACAGGAGCCATAACTGGCATAACCAACGCAAAGGCTAGAGTGTTCAATAAGCAACAATAAACTTTATTTAAGAATCAAGGGTGACATTATTACTTATATTAAGTGCTGCTCCCTCAAATTTATTACAATGATATTAAGATAAATCACAGAACGTGTGTCTATAAAAGATTTCCGCGAATTTCGTAACACGGCGGCTTAGACACTCATAAATACCTTTTACAAGTTTTGTTCAACCTGTTCATGATTGACATCTCCTTATTCATGGTCGAATGCTAATAAACTTTTCCAAATATTTATAAGCCTAGCGAGTTCACAAGATTACGCCTGCCTAGTCAATCAGGCATTGAGAAACACGCGCATTGTGTTTCAGATGAATACGCATAGATTAAGCCAAATCTTCAGTAAACAATAGCCATTCGGCTTCTCTATGATTTAAGTGCGAGTATAGGACCATGGGTGTACACTTGTGACTAAGAATATTTAGACGCGAAATAAGATATTGAACGCGTATGTGCGGCTAAGGCTTCCAAATTCTTACTCAGTCAGCAAACACATAACAGGTTAGAACTGGTTTAGCCTGGCTACAGCTGTGTTTGATTATGACACGACAGCTCGCTAAGAAACCGGTTAGAACTGGTTTTGAACCTTTGACCGACCAAAAGAAGCTGGGGTATTTTTAGCAAACGCAATTGTTACAGAGAATTTTATACAAATAACTCACTGCTAGTCCTACGGAATATCCTTGAGACAAAAAGTCAATACTTTGAAAAATGAGCTGGAAGCGGGGATAAAACTTTTTAATCGTGGAAAGCGGGTGTGGATGTGGAGTATTTGAGCTTTGACGTAAAATATTTGCAAACGCCTCTTCACCATTTATTCTCTGGGGCGTAATTATTGGTATTTTAATAAGCCATATATTTACTACAAAACTTTTCAAAAACTCAATAAAGATGGGGAAATATCCCAATCTTAGCAAATAATTGGTACTTAAAAGTTTTAAGCCTTCCTTAATCTTTACCTCCACGTTAAATATCTCATCTACTGAATATATGGTGAGTGTATAATCAATCTCTACATGTTGAAATATGGCAGCTGAACACTGACCTGATGCAGCATTCACTACAAAGATTTCAATATTCATAAGGTTTCGCTAATGCCTGTTCGTTATGGCGGTTGATTTTCTCTGTCGGTTCTACTTAGGAACACACATGCACAGGACATTGGCAACTGCAAGACGTTTACACAGGTTAATGTCTCTTATGTTGTATTGGCTAAATAAAATCAAAATATGAGAGCCTGGAGTACCTGTGAAAAAAACACGTACGCTCTCCGCTGAGGGACGAATCATTTTGACTTACTCTTGTCAATCGACGAAAATCAAGAATATTTTAACCCATCCAGTCTTAAAAGTACTAGGATTTTAAATACATGTTTTAAGGGAAGCCAAAACCAAAGTATTTAAAAGAATATAAGATTGTTACTCACGTTCATAAGATTTCTTCCATCGCGGCGCACATGTGACAAATTTCTTCCTTCTAACAACTGTAGCCCCTCTCCCAGCGTATTACTGTTCAAAAGGTTGTGACTGTGACCACATTTTTTTCAATTTTAATTTCTATAATTTTTCTCCAAATATTTATTCTTTTTATTTTAACAATAGGTGCTTTTAATGAAGAGAAGTCATAAATGATAGTAAAAATTGAAAGTTGTTGAGTCATCGGAGACTGCGGTAGAAAATGGTAGGAGATTTAAGTGACCTTTAAGGACAATTTAAAAATTAGTACAGGTACAACTTGATCATTTTGTTTGTCTATAGTTATTTATCTATGGCTATTGTTGAAAGAAACGGCAAACGTTGAACGTTTAAGTTGAATGAAATGAACAATGTTGATTGGCCGCGGATTGTGTGGTCGAGTTCGGCCCAGACTCAAGCTTCACGCCTTTTTTATCATGTGACAATACATGTTTTATTTTTTGCGAAGGCATATGAAAGAATATGTTATTACGGCCTATAATTTCTAAAATGATTCACATACTTTTACAGTGACCTTGACAGTCCAACTTTACCTCTATTATTAGTTTTGATTTAGTTGTTCTCTGGGGACTGAATGTGTCGTGGGAAAACGTAGTTTTTTTGACTGGTTTTGAAATTAAAAGACTTGAGAATTTATTGGACTTTAGTCTTTTCACAAAAAACTTAGGAAACTAGCTAGATTGTGAGAAAAGTAAGAATGAATTTCTGCTGAATAATCACAATACCTATTCTAGATTTCATATTAATGTTTTGAACAAAATCGCAGTTTACTAGTTTTCTAAACTATAGTAAATCACTAAATGCTACTGAAAGGTTTTAAGAAACGAATAGATAACTAAGTAAAATATTTTTGTCAAAAAACATGCAATGACTGACCTTACAACGTGAGTGAAGTTTGGGCCGTTCATACAATCTTCGACTGGCATTACCAGTCTTCATCAGAAATGGTCAATCGAAATATTGTATAAACGGCAGAAAATTCACTCACGTTATAAGGTCAGTCATTGCAAATCTTTTTGACAAAAAATATTTTACTTTGAAATTATTTCCGTCTGATCATGATCGTCTCATCCACAGTTGACAAGTGTATTGATCGTACACGGTTTTGCACGGTTTTGCACTGTTTTTTTGAGTTTTACATTTTTAAGATAACTAAGTATAGAATATGAATAATTAGTTTACTTTACTCATTTGCCTTTAGATTTCTAATCGTAGTGTTCAAGCTTGATAACTGTTGAAATTTAGTAATTCCAGGCCTAGTTGTTCAAAAGTCGATTAGCACTAACCGGTTCGGAGGTTTAAGGTGAATAATGAATAATGAATAACGGTCTAAAATTGACTTGGAATAATGATTTATTGACCACAAATAATTCACATTAAACCCCCGAAACCCGGGGTTAAATAATTAACCCATGTTCTTATTTCCAGCCTTACAGGGAAGGGTTTGAGCTGTAATTTTAAGATTAACAAGTTTTTCCTTTACCATAAAATCTCTTCTATTTACAGAACAGTTTTTTGTTCACAGTTTATCCCTAAGTCATCTCCTAAAATACAAACATATTTGCGTCATCCTATTCTTCCGTCTCCTAATTTTAACATCATATATAGCCTAGTTTCTGTTAATTAGACTTGCAATTTGTGGCTTATCCGTAACTTATTTCAGCTCACTTTTTGAGGAAACTTCGTATATAGTTTTCTTTACTCAGTTACTGTTTCGTTTACTCTTTGCTCTGTGTTCAGGTGCGGATCCACACCGGTTTCCACCGTTTTACAGAAATCGGTCAGAATAAAATAAAATAAAAATGTATATGTTTTTAATTAGAGTAAACTGCAAGTTGAATCTCGAAAATAGTTTTGAAATCTATCTTTTATTTATTTTTTTTATGCCAATTACCCGGAAACAGACATGGGTCATAAACACGTTCTGGCTGCAGAATTTTACAGCCTGGAAATCATTAGTCTCCCGACGGCTGTCACGCCGGAGTTCCCTAGGAGCTTGCGCCTTGGGCGCTCGTTTTGAAGTAAATCGGTCAATACTTATCCTAGATCCGCGCCTGGTGTTCTTTACTTTTTGATTTCAAGTCACCCTGATCACTAGAAGGAACATATTACTAAATGGCCTTCAATCTGACTGCATTAAAATTGTAGCAGCCTCTAGTCACCGAGTCTCCAGACTCGACTAGTTTTCAACTACTTCTGGAGACCAAGAACTCTAATATGCGGTTGTGTGAAATTGCCAGATATGTAAAGTAAGTTTGAACGGTAAAATAAAATGTTGTTGTTTTTGTTGTTGCTCACCGTAAATTCAAACTCATTGTAATATTGTTTAAAGAACCATAGTATATATGCTCTGTCGTAATAGACCATTTTCGCATCTGAAGTAGCTGCTTTCAGCAATGACAGCGGACTCAGTTTTACAGTGTTAGCCTCGTTT
>JAOBBB020192411.1:0-11914 GCA_025331005.2 Zoanthus gigantus
GCAATGGTAAAATTAATATAACAAGGAGAGATCAAGATGACAGTTTGAACAAGTATCTTACCTCATTGACAATCTGCTTGCCAATGTTAACCAATTCACTTCTATAATAGTCAAAATCATTTGAAAACTTCTGAGGAAACTCCCAGTAAATCTTGTTCAAGATGTTGTAAATTGCTTTCATCGATCTGTATGACCGTGGGAGCTTGTCAAGAATATCCCAGTACTGTGCAAAAAACGTAACCATTTGATTAGAATATATTCATTGAGTTTTGTCTTACCCACACACTATCTAAAACCTTATTTCCCAGCCTAGTGGCTGATTGCAGAGTTTTCAACTTCCCCTGGTCGGGACACTAACACATCGCAGGTTAGCTCCCAGCAGACGCTGGTACTCATTTACCGACCTCGGAAGAATGGAAAGCTGAGGAAAGTTAACTTGTAAAAACCAAGCAAATAAAATGCCTTCCATTCAGCACTGCTCGTTGGTCACATTTTACAGGTAAACTGAACTAAACTAAACTAAACTAAACTTAACTAAAAGTTTCGTAGAGCAAATCCCTTAAAAGTGTTGCACCTTCGAAACCTTTGAGTACAAGACTCAGTTTTTCGAGCCTTTTTATAGTCCTGAAAAGTCATTCTAAATTCCAACAAACTCCTTGACTTTTCAAACCCCTGTGACCCTAAACAAAGTACTGGTTGTGAGGTATCGGAGGCACACAAGGCATTCTGTATCCTTTAACTTTATTTCGCCACAGAGTTTTAGCAAAAGACACCCAAAATTTATTATTTAAACCCTAATCAATAACCCTAAACCCTTAAACCCTAACCCTACTGACCCTAATTAGTACATTGTTTCAAGGTATCGAGTCAGGAAGGTACTGAAAGTCTCATATATGTTAAGATGCCTACTTCAGTTGTAAAACACGAAACTACTGATCGCGATATAGATTCAAATGGAAGAGCCTTCGTTTATGACTATTAATGAACAAATAACCAACCGAATCCAACACTGATTCGATTTTCTCGCTACAATTCTTGGCTTTCTCTATTACTTCATCAACTTTTTCCTTGAAAATTTCTTTCGCCTTTTCGAGAGCTTCTTGCATCTGTAAAGGAGAAAAGAACGACAATAGGGGTTATTTTGAAAAGGCACTTTTCTCGAGTATATCAAAAAACGCATATGTGAGTAAACCAGAAAAATGTAATAGAAGCCCTAATTTTAAAATGTCTAAAGTTTTCATTAATTTTTGCGTACAAATTAACCAATTATACCTCCAAATTGTAAATTGCTAAAAACTGAATAACAAACATTACACTGTATAACCTTGATGAGACAAAACAATTAAAACAAGTTATTGTTCAGTTATCAGTTTAAATGTCTCAGTTCAAGTCTGTTTGAATATTTGCTTTATAGCAAGATATCTTTGAGTTCAACTTTGATTTCACCTTTGGTTATACTTTGTTCAACCTTTGGGCAAACAGGGTCCGTTCCGACGCATGCGCTTTAACATCGCAACACAAACACCAAAAAAAAAAAAAAAGACACGCAGCCGAATCCTTTACTCGAGGCCTTAACGGCCCCGAGTAAAAACAGGTAAAAGAGCCACATTAATTTGCAAGCACTGATGCCATTCTTTAATTAGGACGTTAGAAAAGCTTTGGATAGGCAGTTTAAACATAAGTGTTTCAAATATTGGGGGAGGACTAATTAGTACTGACCCTTGGAGTAAGGTTTTCTGCCATTTCTTTCATCTTTTCCTCAACTTGAAGCTCAGACAAAGTTGTCTTCACGGGACCCGAAATTTTCTCTACAAAACAAAATAAACTGGCTAGTAGAATCTAGACTAGTTTAGCTTTTTAGCTAATTCAGAAAGTCAGTACCCTTTAATATATTTTTATTATTTTTTAAAAAAATTATCGATGTGTTTTGTTGTAGTTGTTCTAGGTATAAGTATGTCGAGATAAGTTATTTATTTATCAAATTTTATTAATCATTACAAGGTACTTTAACTACGGTGGCCCACAAAGCTCACTACGATAAAAAAAAAATTAAATACACGCATTGGTTAAATGTGCTTTTGAATTTCGAAAAGTGTATTTGACTTTTGTTTTCGTAGTAAGCTTTGTAGGCCACCGTATTTAACAGACTCGAGTAACCCAGTATCCATTATTACAAGAGCATTCTTGGCTATCACAAAAAGCTACCTAAAAAAGGCAGACATGACAAAAATCAATGATGGGCTGCCTGTAGTTCTCGGTACCTAGAATTTCTGTCGGTAACGGTGTTAAACAAGAAAGGATTATCACAAGGAAAGCATATAAAAAATTAAAAACCTTTTTAATTGAGAAAAGAACAAAAGTACGCAAACATGCGTCGAATACAAGCCAATAACCAGTTATCACGCGAAAACAAGCCAACGATCAGTTACGATGCGAGGATAAGCCAATGGCAACAGCTTACCCTTGAATTAATGTTAACATTTAGAAAGCAAGAGATATACGATAAGGTAAACACCAGCAAAGTATGATAAATATCAAAACAACTTTACATCAATTAGGAGGTAGCGTTGCTTAAGTCAGAAAAATTGTGGCTCAAGTAACAGGCAGCATGGCTTAGTTTGGAAACAGCTTGGCACAAGTACAGTAGAAGGCAGCGTGGTTCTAGTAGGAGGCAGCAAGGCTCAAGTAGGAGGCACTGTGGCTTAAGTAAGAAGCAGCGTGGCTCAAGTGGGAGGCAGCATGGTTCAAGTACGAAGCAGCGTGGATCAAGTAAGAGGCAGCGTGATTCAAGTAGAAGGCAGTGCTCATGGCTCTAGTAGGATATAATTTCGGTCATCCCAGGAACAACATGGGGGGGGGGTGGATATTGTAACTAATTCCTTAGACCCTCTTAGAAGGTATAAGATATGTATTATCTAGATTCACTGTTTCTATGTATAACTGTTTGTATCGTTAAAGGCCACTCACCTGTTAACTCCCAGGTGACTTTCCTTTCTGTAGCCGACACTTCGTCTTTCTTGTCTTTAATAAGAGACTCCATAGTTCCTTTAGCCTGAACAGAGGATTCCATCGCCATGCTCCACGTTGGAGTAACCATTGCCATCACTAAGGAGTCGAGCGTTTTACAAACCTGAAGACAACAATCAGTAAATGTCTGCTGTAAAACGGCTCTTTGTCGAAAATGTAACAGCTCTGTAAAAGGATCTAACCTCTAAATACCAACTCTGTTATCAAGCGTTTGTTCTTGAGTAGCATAGTGTAAACAGTAAATTCAAAAGTAAAAAGCAAATGCGATCAGGTATGCTACGTTTTTTTTATATAATTTCCAAGTTTTCACCAATCTATGACATCATCAGGGAATGAAAATGGAATGACTAAGTTAAAAGTAGTTAGAAGTGATTAGTAATAATTAGAAGGCTTTCCATCTTCATTCCCTAATGATGCCGTAGAGCGGCGAAAACTTGGAAATAACAGCAGTATAACAAAAAGCGTAGCATACCTGGCTTCTTTTGATTTATATTTTCGAATTTACACAACTCTGTTAGTTTGCTTTTTCGAAAGAGCAAGTATATCTATAAAATTATTAAAATATTTTTGTAATAACTAAGAAGAAAAACGTAAACCTTCACAAATCCAAAAATTGTTTTCCAAGATAAGAAATAATAGTGAAAGCATTCGCCAACTTTAAGGTTTGCTAACGCTGTTTCTGTAACACACCCATTACCTGTTCTCTAATTTTGTTCCTTATGGTCCAGTTGCCAGAAATGGATGAATACACCTCGTACATTACCTCTCGTTCTATTTCCCTGACAATCAACTCATTAAGCATCTGTAGAAAGACAAAGCATCAGTCCTCAAATTCATTTTAAAATGTTTTTAAGGTATTCCTTAATAATGTCGTAATAGAAGTGTGACGTCATTAAAATTAAAATTTGTGATCTTTCGGGGATTTGTTGAGATCATCCAAGAGATCAACACTAAAAAGGTATCCTTGCCGAAAATCAGCATGTTGGTGCAAATGGTTGGCAAGATATTACCACAGTTATGCTTTAATGACTCCGTACAAATCCTTCTAAAAATGTCTTGGTTCTTCACGTTAGGAACCAAGCCAACTTTTAAAAGGATTTGTATGCGGTCATCAGAGCATAACCGTGGCAATATCTCAGCACCGATTAGTGCCAATATGCTAAATTTTGGCATGGAGGTATTTTTCATCTCGTTTTTTCTAAATATGACAACCAATAGTGATTTCACAAATCAAATTTTTGTGTGGTCATCACTTTAGTACTCTATGAAAAATATACTAATGATAATGATAACAAAGGTAATGAGATAAATGAGTTTGTATCGCGTGGCAAACAATAACATTATGACAACTACGAAAGAGAAGTCAGAAAAAAAAACTCTTTTGGCCTTCAATATGGGATTCGTTCCCCTGACAACTGCGATACTAGTGCAACGCTCTAACCACCTGGACCCAGTTGTTCAAATTAAAGGAGATTAGCGCTAACCAGGGTTAACTTTTTAACCCATGGTCTTGTTTCGAACCTGAGATGGAATTGAGCTCTAAATTTGGAATTTAATCAACAAGTTTTTTCATTGGAAAAATCTGAACAGTATTTTATAAGAACCGTAATCTTTTCCTTAAAAAAGAAAATGCCGCTGTAATATTTGCTTAACCCAGGGTTGCATTCAACCCACCTTTGAACAACCCAGCCCTGAAGAACTTTACATCAAGGCCCAGTTGTTCAAACGCCAATTAGCACTAACCCAGGGTTAAATGTTTAATGTTAAATGTTTATACCATGGTTTCGTTTTGTTTTTAATTTAACAAACTTTTGAACAACCCAGAACTGAAGTATGAAGCCACAACTGAGAGAACTGGTAAATTTAGTCTCCATAATCGTTGTTCAGGCGGTCATGATTAACAGTTGCCAAGATCTCTGCCCTCTAGCCACAAGTTCCCCTGTTTAATCCCCGGCATTGCCAAGATTCGAATATTTGTGCGATTTTCTTTTCCGTCTAAGCTAACTTAGCTTTCCATCATTTCGGGATAGGTAAATTAGTACCAGCATCTGCTGGTAGCTATGCGGCATGCAATGGATTAGTGTCGTCCCGTCTAGGGGGAGTCAAAGACTCTCACCCGCAACATAAACTGGAGTTAAGCCCCGGCTCCATGGGCCACTTGGCTCGAAGGATTTAGCTATAGTTGTTGTGCACCCACTAAAAAGTGACCAGCTTTCCCAGCTGGTTAGCTGCACCGGTATCGCAGAGGTCACGTGTTTGAATCCCGTTGAGGTTTGGTTTTCCCTTTCGCCACTGCTTAGAACGGGTAATTAACCGCTACGATCATTCATAACGTCGGTTATAACGATCACAATAACAATGCTGGTAAAGGAATGATGATGCTAATGACGATACATTGTTGATTATGGTGCAGTTGATGATGATGTTGAGGATGATGGTGTTGTTAATGATGATGATTTGCTTAAGCAGAATTATATTAAATCATTGAATGTTCAAAATGACGGGTGTGTCTCCTTTCGCTTTTACTCTCTGCTCTCCAGCAATTCTGGGTAAATCAAAGCCAGTGAAGCTCTAAAAGGTACACAAGTTCCAATGATATAATGTAATCCTGCTCAAGCAAACATGGTATTTGTTTTAAAACGTTGTCACAACAAAATATATTTTTATTAAACAGCTTATTTATATTATTTTTGGATGTTAAGAACCTTTTTCTTTGCCCATTCCAAGAATTTCAAGGATCACGACTTAAATTCAAGAACTTTCCAGGGCCTATAAGTTGCTTTTCCATTTCTAAGACTATCCAGAATTTTCAAGGACCTTGGCAACCCTGCAATATATGTGTTTGTTGTAGTATGTATTTCTCGTTTCATCCCACCTGCTCCTCAGTCCCACTGATGCTGTACCAGCCGTGACCATGTTCGTACTGAGTACGTCTGAACGCCATCTTGAACGCTCCTCTGCCAACTTCATCTTCATTTCGTAGCCCTGAAATAATGAAGTAACCAAATTCGAGAATGGCGTTAGATTAACAAGACGATAAGTATATTCGCCGACGTTATCAATATATGACGGCGTTTCAGGAAGGAATTCCTTATACTAAGAATAAGCCACCCTTGAAGGGTTATGTTCTTATTTAGTCAAAATTAGTTTACTTTGGTTTGAAAAACAGGGGATATTGTTTTGACCCAATAAGTTCTGGAGTGGACAATTAAAAACAAAAGCTAAAGTAGACCTGAGCTAAGAAAAGCGGCTTGTGTTCTGGTTGTTAGTTTGATTCAATGTTTTTGATTAAAAATAGTGTTCAGTTTGAAAGTAGGGAAATTTCCTTAATCGAGCCGTGTCTAAAACTGTAATTTAGTTTGTTAAACGTTCGACTGAATGTTATACAATGAAAAACCAACAAATGCGTCGCGCACGTGCTCGTTTTTAAATAATTTTTTCCAGTTCGACAATAAAGACAATAAAGGGCACGACACGGATGGAGTGAAGTGAAGTTTTAAGAACAACAGGAATTACTTTATTAAAACTTCTTAGTCAACTTTTCAAAGATTATATACGAATTCATACAAAAATTATTAATATTTTGTGATTATAAAAAGTTAGATTAATATAGTTTAACGGCTGCAGCACACGGGCACAATATGCAACGGCTTTCTTTAAAAACCACGGCACTAACCTAGAAAGGCGGCTCGTATGTATTAAAGAATGAAGGAGTGTGTGTATTAGCTGGGGGAGGTATTCATTATAAATTTTGATATCAATCATATACGATACATCGATCCATCGATACGGTATGAGTGCTGTTGCTGTATGATCAGTTGTTTTGAGCTCTTGAATTATCTTACACGGTGTATTTAATCCTTGGTCAGTTTTTAATTTACCATAAATGCAAATACGTCGAGCCTTAAAATACTATTCTCTTGGTCAAACTTAGCCGGAAAAAAGCAGTGTTTGCTGTGGGTTAGAGAAACATCAGTTTAAACCCGTAAAATGGGTAGAATAAATAACCTATAAATACGGTTGGGTAAAAAAAAATTGAAGGAAACTGAAAATATGCTTTCTATCGCTCAAACCTCAAGTATAAATTGCCACCGAGCCCTTAGTTTCACGTGGAACTATTATAATAGTATATATAATTATTATCTTAGTACACTATGAAGTGTAGCATACCTTTCGCGTGATAACAACAGTCTTTAAATATCTCAACCCATGAATCCTTTTCTTCTTTGTTACTGGCAGATATGAAGTATGCCCGCCGTCTGTCATGAGCTAACTCAAATGTAAACTCGGGAAATTTTTCACCAGGTTCTGGAATTTCATCCTCGTTGATATCTATAGAGAAAACCGAGGCTTATATTTCTTAACGTTGTGATTGCCATTTCACCCGGAAAGATTGAAAAAACGTTATTTCTTCACGAATCTATAAAATTTCAAAATTGCAAAGCTTTTTTTATCCTGATGTGTTGGTAAAATGAGGGCCATCTTCTGCTATGGTAATTCTACTGCGATGGAACAGTGTCCTGTCAAGAGAAAGTCAAAGACTCTCATCCACAGATATGCACCAACAGCTGCTCCATGGACTACTAGTTTTGTCTATGGATTTGGCATTGGGGTAACTGAGACAGAATTTCGTGTGCAGAAACACGAATTTGAAAAGACTAACACTAGTCTACGCAGTAAACATTGCTCAATACGAGAATATAATATTGCGTTTCATTTACATTTAAGAAATAAAACATCTTCCCTGCCTTAACCGAGGTGAATGTTTGGCAGAATTCGAGAGCAGATCATTGCGTTTTCACCTGCTCGAAGATAATTATGTTCCGACTTAACAAAGAAAATGACGATATATGAAGCGCGTGCGTAAAATTACTTCCTTTCATGAAGCTTAGTGTAAATTCTCACAACTTGGAAACAAACATTTATATCGTGCTTCATAGCGCTATGAAAACACACTTGTCAACCATTCAAAAAGGAAGTACTATCCAAATTATTTTATGATAAATAATGAAAATAAAGTGTTACCATATAAGGAGATATTTGTTTTTACATGAGGATAAAAATTATTTAAAAAGAAAATATAGTAGGTATTTCACGTGATTTATTCAACTCTAAACTGAAATGTTTGTTTAACGTCGTAATTATAGTACAATCTAACGTTTCAGTGATAAAACAGAAGACTAACGCTTAAAAAGGGAGACTTTGAATTGTTTGGAGAATGATTGAGCTATTGCATCCTTTTCATTTGTATGTTATTTGCATGTATGCAATTTTGTATTAAGCGGCTCGCGCTCAATTTGTTTTTTAGACTGTTTTCATGCGCGAGCTTGTTGCCTTTTATTGTGTGGCCTATTGTGTTTTAACGGTTTTTATATGTGTTTGTTTTCTTTACTAACGATTTCAGTTACTGTGCTCATTTAGTGGGTTATTCCTCCTAAATTGTTCTTCAAGTGTTACAAGATTCAATGGAGCCGAAACCAATTGAAGAATTGCAAACGGTTTAGGCATCGTGCTGAAAAACAGTTTGTGCTATCTAGTTTCAGAGGCATTTTAGTTATATCTGTTAAGAGTATCTATTCGTTCTTCGAACTCTATTTAGGGAGATTATTAAACGCTTTAAATCACATATTTACCTACTCACCGACGCACTTTTATTAATATCATTAAAAAAAAAAACTCAACAAGGACATAGGTAAATCCTTGAGGATTATATATTATAAGTTTTTCTTGCATTCTGTATTTTGTCATTTTACAAGAGGGAGCGAAGCCAGCATTTTTAAGAGGGGAGAGGGGAATCCAAATCACCAAAAACTTTCTGGTCAGTGATAAGTATCGCTGTGAGGTTGTTCTAAAAATTGACACATTAAAGGATCATGGGAAGAGAGGGGGGATTCCGTAACCCCTGGAGCTCCCCTAGCTACGCCCCTGTTTTACGCGAGCATCAGTTGCTAACTTGTATTAATTGAGAGATCTGACTTACTAAGCATCTTAGCCACCTTCTTCAGTTTCGCCAACATCCCCTCATTTGCATCGGCCACGACACTGTAGCCGCTTGGATAAATTGAGCCTTTTGGTTTGAATCCCTTCTGGTATGCTTCTTCATTTTCGTAATAATCCACAATGTAGTTATAGTTTACTACGAAGAACCTTTTCTTCCAGTTCTTTCGAAAGGCTCCTTGTTTGGTCAGTGTTCCAAACTGAATAGGTTTCTTTATGCTATCCCACTGTTAGTATAAAATCATTAAACTTACTATAAAGAAAATATTATAATATTCTTGAACTGTACATACTAAGCATATAATAGTATTATTCCTCGAACGTCCAATGACGGGGGGATGGCAATGGACCCACTCAGTTTTGAAAAAAAAATTGATAAAGGGGAGACGGTCAAGATGACCCCTCCCTTGGGTTAATTTGTTACAATAAATACCTTGTCTTTCGAGGTTAAGTTAACTTAGATAACTTCAATAGTCAACAGAATTGAAACAACAACATGAAACAGAGCTGTTAAATTAACAGTATGAGAAGCTGTAACATATAGTCTCAGAACCATTATAGCCGAGTAGTTCCACTTTCAATAGGAGCTCTCTCGTTGACTGAATCAACGTCTTTACATACAGTTCCAAGAAATGCAACCACAATCAGGACAGCGAGAATTTTGATGTCTCATAGGCCTTATTACTTCTTTACGTTTTAGCTGCTGTTGTTGTTGTTCTTGTTGTTGTTCTCCTTCTTCTTCTTGTTCTTTTTTTTTTCTGCTTGTTTATGTTTTTATTGTATAACTGTTATTGTTCCTGATGTTGTTATTACTTCTAATGTCAATGCCATTAAAACTATTTGACTCAGATTAGCTGGTCACTCCTGGAGAAGCAAATAGAGAGCTTAAGCACCGGAACATTTCTTCGCGAGAGAGGTCTAATTTCCGTGAATAGACTGGATCGAGAACAGCGTTTTTGGCGCGAATTTTTAACTTAAGCAGCACGCGTATCACAACGACGGACACACTCAGGGTAAAAAGGCGCAAAAACTAACTTTGAAGAGCTCAGTCGTAAATAACTTTAAATTGTAAAATTGGTTACACATACGGCAAGAACCTGGATAAAAAGTCATTTTTAAAGTAATTGTAAGTAAATTATTTACTTAGAAAGATTTATTGACGATTTGTTCGGTGCATGAAGCCATTCCTTTGATAAAACAAACAAAAAAAAAAATACGCAGTTCTGACAGACCAACACGGAGGCAAAACGCAGCTTGTAGACCTCCGTGAGGATCGCCACGACTGTATGACGTGTTCAGGTACGCGACATTTGCTAACAGTTTAGTTCCGGTTGGCCTCCGTGACAACAAGAACGCCTCGTGCTTAAGCTCTCTAATATGAAATTGTGAGCGACGTTCTCCTCTGGAATCCACGACATGGCAAAAGATTAGATGGCACTGGTCTGCACTTTAATAATCTGCCAGTAGCGATGGCAAATCGAGTTAGAGGGAACATGTCAAGAGAAGACCTCTCGATTTGATTGATTGAAATAAGAGAAGAGTTGGTTGAAAAGCAACTTCTTAAAGAAATTGGCTCTTGCAGAAATAAACAGGGCAATATTATTCATGTATGTCCTTGAAGGAGAATAAAGAAAGATTTTTTTTAAAATTCAAAATTTGAAACTTCCTAAATTTTGCGGGCAGCTAGCTCTGTAATTAAAATTCGAATCAGAAGAGTGAAAATAAGTCATAAGAAAACAAAAAATCCAAAATGCATGCAAATGAAATGCTATAGAAGTGGGCAAAACCTAGGAGACAATATCAGGAGGATGTAAAATAATCGAGGTTAATTGGGACAGAAGGAAAAACTGTACAACTTACTGGTCGGTGTTTCAGCTGGTACAATTGGGCAAGTTTGGCTTCTGGTGAACTTCCTTTGGCTACATCATCCATGGATTTTTTCAAAAAACAAATGCCATACGCCATCGCATATTCTGTGGCAAAAGTTTTTAGAATGGCCTCAGCCAGCTCTGGAAGAATTACAATTAGAAAAATAAAAACTAGAGTTTTTTTGATTAGCAATAACAATTGTGTATTTTGAAACGATTTATCCCTGTCTCTGGTTTGTTGTTTTGATATAATTTTTTATATGCATGTTTACTGTATTGTTTAATTAGTTTATTGCACTACTTCGTCTTGGTCGTGCTCGTTTGCGAATAAATGATTAACTCCGCAATCCGGGACTCTGATATTCATGCAAATTTGTAATATGGTCACCGATGATCGTTGTGGTTATATACGCAGTTTAATTAAGCAATTGCGAAAGTGAGCAGCCCGACAAAAAAAACATTGAATCTTCAGCGGTATTTGAACCGTGACCTCTGCGATATTTGACACTGAGCTTGCACTAATCGCCGTGAAAGCGAGACGATCATTCATAACGTCATTGTTTAGAAACAGCAGCGTTAAACAATATAGTTAACATTTTCATTACAAGCAATCTTTAAATCAACTAAAGTTAATCAAGTGTCACTTATTGACCTTAGTCAGTTCACATAACATTTGTTCTTTTCCGTTGAGTATACAAATCCATTCGTAACTTTTGAGAAGAAATTGGATCATTTACGTTTCGACCGAAACTATGGAAAGAATAACAACTGATCTAATAGTTTAAAACAAAAGTAAAAACATTTCTTCTGGATTAAATTCTCCCTTTTCTCTACTTGCCGCTTTGTTAAATCCTTGTGCTTGTCCTGTCTGTGTGCTTGCTTTTTTCTCTTAATCATACTTTATGTTATATAGTGTTAAATAGCTCGTCCTTTTGATATGATCAACTTTATTTTAAAGGGAGCCCACGTCCGTATAAGCCTCTTGGTTTCTTGTGGGCTTCCTTTGCCTCCTTAAAGAGTAA
>JAOBBB020192505.1:0-11912 GCA_025331005.2 Zoanthus gigantus
GCTTGGAGATACGGATTTAATCTTCTTGTGTTGAAAACATCTCTCACTCGTTCGCTTCGCTCACTCGTAAGAGATATATTATCAACACTCGAAGATAAAATCCGTTTATCCGCACAGCCATGTAATATCCTCTATTTAGTCAGGATTAAGAATGAAACTTTTTCTGATTTACAGGAGATATAAAAAAAAAAGAAACTAGTGATAACAACGAGTAGGAATAAAATACAGTGTTTCTAAGTTAGGAGATAGGCACCTTTGTCGTACGATCTCGGGAATTTGATTGCAGATTCCAGATATTTGTTATATCTATTTTCATATAGCGTGTTCTGCCTTACGGAAAGCTGAAAAAATAATTCAGCGGAGAAAAAACAAGTGAACAAACAGCTTCTGCTCAAAGACAAAGAAAAGTGTAACATTGCTAAACAACGCAAGTTTCTGTTTTATGTCAATTTACTATGGGTCTTCCGATCTTGGCCAAGCATTTTTGAAATATAAAAGTGATATTGATGTTTTAAAGCCTTTATAAACATGGTTTTAAGTAGCTAAACAGTTTCATTTTAACGACAAAGATTTGCCTTGACTATTCATATCTTTTTTCTTGATTCGAGGACAAGATTTTTAAAACCTGAGCCATGTGTTTACTTGAGGGAGGAAAGAAACGTATAGAAAGCAATATTTCGCCACATGTAAGGTAATCAGCGACAGTCTTGGATTCCCGATTCAATGTTGTGGACTTCGGATCCCAGGTACTGGATTCAAGATTCCACCTCAATGAATTCCGGACTCCAAAAGGTCTGTTTTCTGGAATTCCGGATTCCTAGGCCTGGACTCCAAAGAGTAGGATTCTAGACTCCACAAGCAATTACTTTGTTGATTCCAAAATCCACGAGCAAAGGTTTCCTGGATTTAGGAATTCGGATTACCTTAGCTAATTACCTAGAGAAAGAACTTTGCAACTCTATCTTGGAACTGCTTGGAATAACTTTTCAGGGAATCGCACGAATTACACCATTAAAATGAGACAAGGTAAAATAATTCACATAAAATTGCAAAAAAAAATAATAATAATAAGGTGAGACTGGGTCTTTCAGTTTTGGTTATGCGTCGGTTATAATTAATTTTGTGGATTATGGGCGCTGATTATATTTTTCGTTAAAACTTGGATTGGAAATTATCTGCTGGATGTCCAGGCTTTTTAGAAACCTTTAAGTTCGTCTTCGAGATACCTGGAAAAACTTGCAGTAAGTTTTGCAACAGATTTTACTAAAGAAGTCTAATAAAATAAACTAGAAAATAAATAACTTGTGTCAAACCTTTCTTTATCTAGTATTTTCCAGTTTTGGAGTATATAGATGTAATGGCAAAGAACTGGAAAAATACCTGAAAAATACAAACAAAAGGCTTTATTTTACGTTTGTTTACTTAATTTTATTTGTTAACTGAGAATACTCAATATACAAATACACGTAGGACGACAGAACGCTCGCGAAACCGTAATTTAGAATTCGCTCACGAATCACCAAATCTTTGTTTAAAATTTGCCTCATTGTTGAACAACTACCGCGAGAACACTAACAAAAATTAAACATTTTTAGGAGAAAAGACCTCCAAGTTCTTGCGTTTTACCAGCCTTCGAGTTAATTAAGAAACTTCCGATGTCCCATTTAAATATTAATGGTTTATCCCTCCTCATCCAAGCTAAAAAGTTCTACTCGCAGCTCCCATAAGCGTTAGCTATGGAGCTGGTATTTAAGGATCTGTTAAAACCACGGTTCTACTACTGTCCACTGCCAATTTTTATTTTAAATAATTAATGAAATTGTATTGTTTTCACACAAATCTGCATAATTGTCCGGAAGCCATACATTTCTTTGAAGTTCTAGCATTTTCGACACCTTTAAATCGTTGATTATTGATTTGATTAACATCAAATTTAAGATTTTGTTATTTACAAGGCGGTCTTTTTATGTAGTTAAGAGAAATAATTGAATTCTTCCCAGCCGCAATAGCAACCTCTTACCCAGGCTCATTTTATTGACGTCAGTGAAATGAGCCTGGGTACGAGGTTGCCGCAATGTCTGTCAACTTCATGGGAAATACGGGGGCGCATGCGTAGTCAGGTTTTCGGCAACCCATGGCACTGTGTAATTAATGTTAAAAATTGGTGTAAAAACTAAAAATACCTACCTAAGTGGTCTGACACTTTAGTCCACGGAACTGCAAGAGATTTTGGTAGAACCTAGCAAGTAATTGAAAAAAAGGCACTCCCATATCAAGAGCATTGCTTTTATTAAAACATTTGTGTGCTTTTTTTAAACTATAGTACAATTTTTTCATTTTACAAATACTGACAAATGATATACAAACAAACAGCGTTGAAGACTTATATTCTTATAGAAATTGAAAAAGTAACATTTCCTTACCACAGTTGCATGTGTTGTAAAAGAGGTTCTGTCATCTATAATCATGATAGCATGCGCACTATACTCTAATACTTGTTAACTAATCACTTATGATGTCACTTTACGCACGCAGCCACGATATTCTTTCCGTTCAATAAAACTGCACATGAAACGTCTACAAGAGTAAACATTTTCATTATGTTTGGAGTTTGTTATCAGCGCATTTCTAGCTATGGGGGTAACTAAAATCGAACGTAATACCATAATCTATTATAACTTTTAGATTTAGCAAATACCTTAGCAGCTCCATCTTCGCCCTCGCACCAAACGTAAGCATGAGAGATCGCCGTTAACACCAGGTGTGCTCTCACATATTCCTCTTTTGTTTCCAGTCTCGTATGATCCAACAGGGGTAACTACAAACAGAAAATTTATCATGAATAAATAGATGTATTTTAACTACTGAACTAATTTTGTTATTGTTCGTTTTACAAATAGATTGAATGTAAAAAATTGTATAAAGGCTAAGGTCTTTACATAACAATATCTTTTATGACAAGCTATCTCTATGCAAATCCAATCGATTTATAATGCTTTAAAATGTGTCAAACCCAGTTTTCACTCAACAATGGCGTCATAAAGACACTGATACGTGGTATAATAAAAACTAGCATTCGTTTCTTCCCTTTATACTGCAACATTTTTATCAAATTTAAAGAAATTCTATTTTGTTTTTCTAAGATATTTCGACATTTTAAATTTTAATATTTTTATGGTACAGCTGCAATCTAGCTTCTAGCAAAGATTGTGACCAAAAAAGTTAACAGTTGTCAGTTATTAGAAGGCCCGAAGGTTTTTCTCAGTTTAACTTTAAGTTTTCGAACTAATAAGCAATAATAATGGCAAATGATGAAACCAATTTCCTAAACGAATCAAAGAATTTAAATCAAGATTGTTTAAACGATAAAACGAAAGATAAACTTTACAATCGTCATTCGAGACACTTTACAAACCAATCGCACAAAGCAGGCGGGAGGATTCTATTGTTTCACACATATTTATGCGTGAGTCAAAAAGGACTGGTTTTACAGTCGGAGGGGACTCCAATCTTTTTGGGGTGGTGATAGTCGTTTTACCTCTTAGGAGCAAAAATTCAGGGATCGGTATACTGCTTAAAGAGGAACTGATTGCTAAAACTAACCTATTTTTGTTTGAATCTATTGGTATAGTAGATAAACTCTGTGAGGTTTTTTTAAATTAACGTCAAATTACATTGAGAATTTAAATATAGAAACTAAGAAAACTCTCTAGAAAACGTTTGATACCGTGGTCACAAATGAGGTTGTCAGCGGTATGGTATGACGTAGGTTACGATATTCAGAGTTTAAATATGGCACTGTGCTTCGAAATCTTGATATTTTTTGGGCGATCTATGTCTTGTGAATTTGTTTTTCTTTTATAGAAGCCAAAAGCCGCACAATAACCATGTTTTTCCTCGTTTTAATTATTCTAGTATTGTAACCTACGTCATAAACAACCGCTGATATCACATATTGAGCCGCCGATCAAATTTTGTCGATTCTTTACAAAACATCAAGTTTTGCTTAACTGCTCAGCTAACAGCTTAAAAAAACGTCATATAGTTGTTCTACTATGCCTAAATATTCAAACGATGAAAAGTCAATTTTAGAGTTCAGTTCTCCTTTAAGGTGCCAGAGACGAAATTTACATACAGTGAGAAACCTGACCCGTGACCCTTGACCCGCCGTATTTATTCGAGCAGTACAAATCAGATAAATGGTAGAGTTCTCATAGAGTGTTTACTCTGAGTGTTTTACTAGTTTTACATGTTTCTAGCATGGTTTTATTTATATATGCGGCGGTATTGTATCATGAAATGTTTGAAGAAACCAAATAAGTAAAGGAGAAACGAACGGAATACAATGTGACCACAATCAAAGTCTTTTTACTGTCCCCAAACAAATATTCTGCCGCTGCAATTCGTATTTCGTTAGGTAAAGTCGCCCTGAAAGGTTGAATGCTCCTCACTATAAACACCTCCTCACCTCATGTATTGCATCCCTGATCTCGCCACAGTTGACAAGTTTCGCCAAAGAGCCAGCAAGGTGGTCCCAAGGCTTGAAGTACGATCCTAACCGCTCCTACAAAAACAAGTTTCTTTTTATTAAAATATATTACAATCTTTATGTAACACTTTCAATAACCTGACTGGCATCATTATCAATCTTAAAATCATCATTTTTGACTCGCGGATACTCCGTAGGAGCAGCAGTAAGTTTTTGCTGGGACTTTCTTATTTGCATAAAAATTTGTGAAACAATAGAATCCTCCAGCCTGCTTTGCGCGGTTGGTTTGTATAAAAAGTGTCTCGATCAGCAATGTTTACCAGTTTACGGAAGCTTGTTTTCCCTCCGTTTTTTGAGTTTGATCAGTTTGATTCATTTAGGGAATTGGTTTAATTGTTTACTATTATTAATGCAAATTCGTTGGAAAATTTTAAGCCGAACTGAGAAAAGCAGAGGTAAATTTGGGATAACACACTCACAGTATGACACGACTATTGAAAGTGTTGCCTGTGTGACTGTGGAGGATGCTAGTTTTGGTCTGATTGTAGTTCTTCTTTTGCGCAATATCCGTGAGCCGTCTCATTGAGACTTTTGATTAGTAACACAGTTTTGTTATGCAAGTCCGTGTGACAGATGTTTTTGTCTCCTGTTTTCAAAGATCAAGTTTCTAAACTACACATTTCAGTACACAACTTACCAAAGGAGGCTTGTCGGGGATGAACCCATTCAGAGGAGACACGTCGAATTCCCTTGAATCTAAAACGAGCTCCATTATGCCAAAAACATGATTACCTAGACTATAGAGAAAGTATAAGTGTTAATCTAACGTCTGAGCTGTCAATTCAAACGCGACAGTGATTGCTAGAATGTATGTTACTTATTCTTGAAATCCGAGAATTGCTGTATTCAGCAATTGAATCGCCTAAGCTGCTAGAATACTTGAGGCTAAGCCATCGACAAGTGGCCATTATGATTCAGAGAGCTAGAAACGAACTGAAAAAGATGTGTTAAATCCCTTCAACTTATCAAGAAGTCTAATAGTTAGGGACACCGGAGCGTTTTGATAATGGAAGGGGGGGGGGGAAGGAGGGATGGAGGAAGGAGGAACTAGAAAGAAGATGGTGCTTTAGCACTTTTCTTCACTCTTCGTGCATGCTTAAATCATATAGTTTTGCTTATCGTATTTTTCAAAGTCCTTCATTAAAAATTAAGGCAATAAAAACACAGACAGTTATAGTAAAAATAAACATTTTGTTTTATATTCGCTCAAAATGAGCATTTTCAGATATGTCTTTGTTGGTTGATTTCGGTCTTTATAATGCTTATGGACAATAGGCATTGTTAAGAGATGCTGTTGGGAAAAAGATGAAATTAATGTACTTTTTTATTTAGGTTTCCGTCTGAGTTTTGTGATAAGCATCACTTCGAAAGTTCTTTTAAAAATCCATGACCCTGCGAAAGCCAAAATTTTCCACTGAAAACGTGTTGCATGGGTGGTTTGCAGAAAGGCTTGCAGGCTCTGAAAGTTTCTCTGTGATGAAAAGTTACAAGGAATGATTGATGACGGAATAGCCAATGGAAGACGTCAGAGAACGTCTGATAACACCATTCAAGATTTGCGGCAATCTTTCCAGTCCTTTCTATACCGAAATTTTCAGAGCTGTAATCTGAATAAACTTTTTAATTTCTTATGATTAGGTCAGACCCACTTCGAATAAGCCAGCAGTACTCTTTGCCAAGGCCATGACCATTAATTTGCAGGTTTCAAAGATATCACGACAGAAAACCTCAAACAAAGACCCTTTATAAGCACCTGTGGCAGTTACTACCACCAATCTGCTAAATCTTTGGCCAAGTACCTCGCTCCACCAATTGTTTGTCACTTGTTTTACACACTTTTTTTAATAAGAATCCATTTTTTAAGAATCATGAGGTTCATATTTCGGAAATCTTAAGAATTCTTTAAGAATCATACTGAGGCTCGATCACTCGACCACTCTGGTTTCACTGCTTCGACAAAATGAGGAACTATTTTGAAACTATTATTTAAGAATTATTCAAGAATTATATAAGGCTCAAAATGTCAAAATTTTAAGAATCGCGAGGCTCGGGAAAAAAGTATGATTCTTATTAAAAAAGAGTGTATTGTTTCGCAACAAGGAAAAAAGTTTTCGATTTTCTCGTCATGATAATTCGCAGTCAATGCGCTGGCAAAAATTATAGTGCTCGCGCTGACGAGAAACTGAAATACTATTTAAGTGGTCTTAGCCCAAAAAAGATTTTCCTATTTTTCGTGCTTTTACTTAGTCAAAAAATAAAGTTTAATAAATAATAAAAAACATTCACTCCACATCTTTTTTAACTTTAATTTTGAAACAATCTCAGATTATACTGCAGACGTCTTATATAGCTCAGATGCATTGAGCTCGAGACTAGGCCTAGACAGATCGTGCTCGCAAAATCATGAAAAGTTGCTCTTTTTAAAGCCAAAAATTTGCTACTAAGACTTCAAAAGTTGTTACTTTTATATATCAATATTCATTATATCCAATAATGCTACAACCTCTTGGCATTGTTGCACCGATGCATGACGGAGGCCTCAAGTCAACATCCGTACACTGCTAGTATGCTAAGCATCATTGTTTTTACAGAAATAGATGGTTCCTTTTCAAAATTTTAACCACATATTAATTTTTGTGATTCTTATTTGATATATCAATACAAAGTTGCTCAAGGTTGCTAAAATTGGACAAAGTTGCTCCAAACGACAAAAGTTGCCGAGCACAATCTGTCTAGGCCTACTCGAGACTCGTGCCTTGAGCGTGAGACAAGTGCATTGAACGTGAGACAAGTGCATTGAACGTGAAACTCGTGCATTGAACGTGAGACAAGTGCATTCACTTTTACTATCAGTCTCACGTTCTCAGATCTATTTCACGCGGATTTTATCATGTAACTATGTCTGACTTCCATTTGTGACTTTTTATTTTAAAGATCAAAACTTTGTGTCAAAGTGGAGCTAAAAAAATCTGCGATTCGTTTGATTACTCTTAAATAAGGTATGCCTTCCTTTTATAAATCAAAATGGGAATTTTAGACTCGTTAAAATCTTTCAAATCTTAAAATCAGTTAATGCCTCATCTTATCAGTGTCAATGCTGCATTGAAGAGAGGTTAGGAAAGCAATTCAAAGATCAGTGATCAGCCGAGCAGCTGCGGATCTAAAGCGATGGTACAAACATTACACCTGTAACAGATTGACAGCTTAGTTTCAATCACTTACTTTAGTGAAACAATAAAGACAATAGCGGTTGATTGATTCACTGGAAGACATCGTATACTAATCGTGAGCATGCAACTCTATGGGACACTGATCCGTAATATTAATTTTGATCCGGTTATATCCTTGCCTTTCCCATTCCACCACGTGTTAATATTTCTTACCTTCTTGTCTTTGATTAAATGTAGTATTTTCCTACCGAGTCGTTGTAGTTCTAGCTATTTTAACAAAGTATTTTGCGCACAAATATCAATTAAAAAATAAAACATGTTTTCCATGCCTTCATAGCCTGGTGAAATTAAAACCGAGGCGATCGTTTGGGAGAATTCGAGAGCAGATCAGCTAAAACTCAAGACGCAGTCGAGGGTTTTCACCTGCTCGAGAATTCTCACAAACTTTGCCGAGGTTTTCACCAGGCTATGAAGGCACGGACAACATGTTTTATTTCTTTTATAAAATTATTATTTTCCGTCTTAACAAAGAGAAAGACGATATACAAAGTGCGTATGTATTTTTTAATTTCTTTCATGAAACTGTAATTCTCACAACTTGGAGATAGAGCCAACAATATTGCTCACGTCATTTTCGTGCTTCATAGCGCTATGAAAACACACTTGTAAACCAATAAAAACGCACTTACTATTTAATTTATTTTATATTAAACAGTAATGATAAAGAAGCATAATAATATGCCGCATGATTTTAAAAAATGATTTATTGCTTGTGTCAGGACTGGCACAGTGCTGAAGATACAATTACATACTTGGGGTTTACCAAAACCTTGACACAAAAAGTTCAATTTAAGTGTTTTTGGCCTTGATCAAAAACTGAAAAGGTGAGTTGAGAGTCAACCTTATTGTTTCATCATGTGTCAAAGGAGATCGTGTTGTTTTTTTGGTTGTATCTATTCCACTTTCTTTTTAAACTATGATAGCGAGATTTGTTTTAGACGGTTGCAGCAACGTAAAAGATAAAAAAACAGAATATCTATTCATACATCACTTTTATATGATGATCTTCGGCCACACACAAGAAAAATAAGGCATCGATATGGATTAAGAGCACGGGATAAAATTATGGGAGTGTGCGTTTTTTAAAAGATACATGATTTTTCTTTTCACTGTTGTTCTGCTCCGGGTTTAAATCAAAGAATATGACAAAAATTGATTAAAGATGATGTGGTATGGTGCCCGTGCCTCAAGTTAAAAAAGCAGCAGAAACAAACTGCTTTGATCGAGCACATAGCCTTGGGAATTGCGAAGCTTAGGTAAGTCAGGCGAATAGCCACCTGAAGCCAGGTAAGCCTGAGCTTACCAGTTTTTCTGAAACTCCAGCAATTTTCTTCATCCAATTTCATTCATTCCTGAAAATGAAGGTACGAGGCAGACAAAATGGTCCATCGAAATCATTCTGCTGGACTTGTTTTCTTCATTTTTCATTTAAAACGTCACCAGGTCGCAAACATCGACATAGACGGCCGAGGGGGAGTGGTGCGAAACTCGAGTCCAGACCTTTATCATGTGAATCTGGGCTTACCAGAAAAAACAGGCTGGCTACGAGCCTGTAAGCTGTTTCCGGTATATTCTAATATATATGCTCTCTGTGCTGAAGTGAAACTTGAAGTTTTGCAAGATAATCAACTCTTCAGTAATAATTACAATCACGGCTTCAAAAAATCCATGCTTAACGTTTACTTCAATTCAATAATTTAAATTTAAAACTCTTAGTCAGTGTTGTAGGTTTTAAAAGCTGCCGTTCGTAGTTGTTCGTTTAATTGACACAAACACTTTGACAATCGTTTTTAAAAATTTGATAGGTGCTCATTTACGAACAACAACAATTTCAACATGTTTAACAGAAACCTGAATCGCTATTATGTTCAGAGTTTGAAAGAGGATTATGCCTGGTTGAAGCCCGTCCCCTACCTTCTATAATGTAGTAACTGCAAAAAAGTTCAAAATGAAAAAAGGCAGGAAAGGAAAGTTGGATGCTCTCAAGGAAAAAAGAAATAAAATTAGTTCAAATAAACTATAATTATTGTTACAATTCAAATGGTGGCTTGAATCTATGTTGCTAAAACGATTGCCAGAACCAAAAAAAACTTTGTTCAAAAAGCACTCAATTATGGTGATACGATCAAACCTGAATTCTGTTCAAGTACTTATTCGGGTCTCTTTTTTGACCAGGTTTTATTTATGGAATTTTAAGAGCAGCATCTTCAGGACTTTAAAAGAAAAAAGATCAACCATCTGACAAAGGAAGCAAAAGGTGAAAGACTAAAGGGCAGGAAAACAAAAGGACACACTTCTGCCAAGCCAGTGGAAAGCCAGGCAAGAACCACTAAAAGGTGGTGGATTGCTGAATATTTCAAAAATAAATTATTTGAAACCAATCAATGATACCTTGAATTTCTATAGGAAAGGTTTTTGGGTTAAAAATATTTATGACAGTCCCAGAAATGATTAACAGGCATCACTCATAAGTGACTTGATAAAAATTCTGCTAAGTTGAATCAAATAATAATAAAAAGAATAAAAATGGTTTATTATCAGAACTTCTACAAAAAATATTTTTCAACTGATATAGTTACAATGTTACAATAACAAACAAATACATTATAATACTAAAACTACCAATAAAAAACAAATAAACTTTGTTATGATTATTCTTGTCTGATTTCTGCAAATATGATTTAAAATATCATACACGTTAATAGAACTTTGAGATGGGCAAGGAGTATTTTATCCTGTTCACCAATGATATTGACTATACTTATTTTCTCATAAAATGCGCTTCCATCTTCAATTGTTTGGCAAATCAAGATTTTGATTAGTTTGGGAAAATGGTCGGTTATAAGCACCTTTCCAACTAGTTTTTGGCCATGAGTTAGAGATATCAGGTTTAAAAAAAACATAAAACTGAAATGGCTTATAAGTGAATAACTATGACATAAGCGAGATTTCTGCCAAAGCCGAATCCATGACTTAAATCATAAAAAAAGTAGAACAATTTTCTCATTTAACCCCTCATTCTAAGCAAAGCTCAAAATTTCAGTCCCTTCTAGTTATGTGTGTAAAAGAAAATATAAATCAATAATCAATGTAAATTATACATCACATGAAAAAAACATGTAAGACACGCTTCTCATAAACCTGAAAGAAGAATAACTCTTATTTAAATATTAAATTAAAGCTACAGATACACATTCAAAAGACTATCTTTTAAAAAAATGATTGTAAAAATTGTCAACTGAGCAACTTGTTTAAAATCATTTTCAACTCTGTTGTAAAAGGAAAAAGATACAAAGGCAAAACGTATAACAATGTCGATAATATTTTTGTAGTTGCTACACATTGCAGAAGGTAGGGAATGGACTTTCCTAAAAGGCTAAATTCAGAAAACCAAACATAAACCTCTCTTAAGCTCTGAATATAATAGCGATTCAGGTTTCTGTTAAAGGAGAACTGGGCCCTAAAATTAATTTTTCATCGTTTGAACATTAAGGCATAGTTGAACAACTATATGAAGTTTTTTTAAGCTGTTAGCCGCGCAGTTTAGAAAAATTTAATGTTTTGTAACGAATCTACAAAATTTGATCGGCGGCTCAATATGTGATGTCAACAGTTGTTTATGACGTAGGTTACAATACTAGAATGATTAAAACGAGGAAAAACACGGTTACTATGCGGCTGGCTTTAAAGCAACAGCATTACATTTATTATTACATATATCCATATATTCTTTTTCTCCCTTTTTCTTTCTTATTTTACCTAAATCACTCTTTTATTTCCTGTTTCCTTCTCTTTTTGTATATAACTGTATTTTCTTTTCCTTTTTCTTCCGCACTTGGTACTTCACGTTGCTTGCACATCCTGTTGACAATTTTTAAAAATGTATATTTTCCTTGAAAGCAATCGGTCCTACTGGGCTTCTTTGTCAATCACGTGAACAGGGCCAGTGGCACGGATGTCGATCAACACTTGGTGTAAAAAAAGGTCAGTGAACCCCCCCCCCACCAACAATCTAAAGTCAATCAGTCTGGATACTCATAAACATGTTGACATTTGCAGGGGTCGAAATTCCCACAAGCTAACTCGCTAAATGCGAGTAGAATTCTCATTTATCGAGTGTGAAAAAAAATCGC
>JAOBBB020192593.1:0-11910 GCA_025331005.2 Zoanthus gigantus
CCTCTCTTTTACGCCCACTATTTTTGAAGCCAGAAACATATTAAGCCCCTCCTAACTAGAAATAAATAAGCCCCCTGAGGGGATTACTAGAATATAAATAAAAATTTACTTTCTCAGTGAAGTAAGATTTTCATTCAGTTGTACTAACCATTCAATCATACATTATTGTGCTGTTTAAAGTTTGCATTGCTTGTCATTGTATAAAAATTTGTATATTTCAAATTTGTCTCTCTGCAACCTCAATCTTAGTTTATTTGGTCTCATGATTGTGTAGATGTTTTTTTTTGAGTCAATTTTGTTTAATATTGTTGCAAAAATACAATAAACTGAAACTGAAACTTTTGTTACCAGGAAGCTCATGTGATGAGGGATGGTGAAAAGATAATAATAAATGCTGAAGAAGTTGTTGTTGGAGACTTGATGTTTATCAAATTTGGTGACAGAGTTGCTGCAGATATTAGAGTTATAGAATCAAGAGGGTTCAAGGTAAGTGCGAGAGTGGTATCACTTGTCAGAGTAAACCAGTTTATATTATAGAACTAGTTCTAACCTTTGCCTTAAATAGGTTTCTTTCCTTTTGGAAGAGCAAATCATGCATTCTATTAATTCTGTCTTGCGTTTTTGAGAACCAAAGGTAAAATCAGATCTTTCTTTGATTTAACTTTATCAAATGAATTTAGCTATTAGAAAATTTTATATTCTTTATGAAAACTTAAAAGAAATCACTGAAGGAATGTTTTTGAAAATACACAGGTTGATAACTCTTCTCTTACTGGTGAGTCCGAACCACAGAGCCGTAGTCCAGAGTGCACACATGAAAACCCCATAGAAACCAAGAATCTGGCTTTTTTTTCTACTCATGCTGTCGAAGGAACTGCAGTTGGTATTGTTGTACAAACTGGTGATAACACTGTCATGGGTCGCATTGCAAACTTAGCGAGTGGACTGGGCAGTGGCAAAACACCCATTGCTATTGAAATTGAGCACTTTATTCATATCATTACTAGTGTTGCTGTGGCCCTTGGTGTGTCTTTTTTCCTCATTTCCTTCATCCAAGGATATGGTTGGCTAGAAGCTGTCGTATTCCTGATTGGTATAATTGTTGCTAATGTACCTGAAGGTCTTTTGGCCACTGTAACGGTAAGCCATCAAAAGTATTATTAAAGTAAAGAAACTTCAGTCCCTTTTAAAAAAAATTTTAGAAATCTAACTTATTATAATAATAATAATAATAATAATAATAATAATAATAATAATAATAATAATAATAATAATAATGATAACAATCCTGATCCTGATAAAGGTATTGCAGCTACAAATTTTTGTCCAATAATATTTTTGCCACTAATGTGGAAACTGCTTACTGGTGTAATAGCAGTTGATTTATATAATCATCTAGAAAGTCAAAGGCTGTTACCTGAAGAACAGAAGGGATGTAGAAAGGGATGTAGGAGAACGAAAGACCAACTACTGATAGACAAAATGGTAATAAGAAATTGTAAAAGACGATTGACAGGTTTGGGGAAGACGTACCATAATATTATGTTACCACATAGTTGGATAATTAAGAATATGGATATGTTTGGCGTAGCTGAGAATTTGAAAGAGCTACAGTGTTAGTGACAGTATGAAAAGTTGGAATACAGATCTGATGGCTGGAGGGAAGGTATTTGGAAATGTAAAAGCAAAGTGAGGTATATTTCAAGGTGATAATTTATCACCTTAGTTATTTGTACTGGCATTGATAGCACTCATTCATATTCTATGGAAGGTAAAAGTATTTTATGATCTTTGAAAATGTAGACAGTGATAAAATTAACCACCTTTTATGGATGATCTCAAACTGTTTGGATAAAATGAAAACCAACTGGGTTGCCTAAAATAACACAGTACGCGTTTTCACTGAAGATATCAGAATGAAATTTGGGTCGAAGAGATGTGTGGTTTTAGTTATGAAAAGAGGAGAAGTACTATCATTGGATGGCATAACTTTGTTAAATGGAGAAATGATGAAGTCATTGGAAAAGGACTTTGAATATAAGTACTTGGAAATTTTGGATGAAATAAAGCACACTGATATGAAGAAGAACTTGAATGCAGAGTATATAAGACAATTAAGGAAATTCTTAAGATCTAAGGTGAGAGTTGCAAAGATAATATTGGCAATAAACTCCCATGCAGTTTCAGTAATCAGATATGGAGCTGGAATTGTGGATCGGACAAGAGAGGAGCTGGATGTGTTGGATAGGAAGACCAGAAAACTAATGACAATGCATGGAGCACACCACCCCCGAGGCAGATATAGATAGACTGTATAATAATAACAACTTTATTTAGGTGTTAAGTCTTATTTAGCTGGCCAAAGGCCTACTAATTGCGGACACCATCTTTACCACTCGAAAGTGGACGGAGACCTTTCACATGACAGACATACACATAAACACAGAAGTCTCCGAGGGCCTACGGTTTAACGTCCTTATCCGAGAAGGCATGAAAATCTAACCATTTGCAGATTATGGAGCAAAGGCGGCACCTTCTCAATTATTTTAACACCCTGAGTGTGGAAATTAACCCAAGCCTCCCGCATAATAGACTGGCACCTTACCAACTTGGCTAACCAGATGGCGGTTAATGAAAAGATTTGGGGAGAAGAGGTTTAAAAGGAGTGAAGGACTGTGTTGATATTGAAAGAAAAAATCTGATAGATTATATTATGATAGCCATGAGAATTTATTGAAAACTGTAAAGAAGGAAAAAGTTTTGAAATCTGGGAAAGGAGAAAGAAGTAAAGAACAAGTCCAAGACAATCATAAAGTAGCTAGGAACTTTAAAAGCTTGCACAGTGAGTTTGAAAAGGCAAAGGAAGAATTGATGGGACACAGGACATGGGATTCGTTGAAAAAGGGAAGTTTGAAAAAGGAAACAGAGAGTTTAATAATTGCAGCTCAGGATCAAGCTATTAGTACGAATATTACCCGAAAGAACATATACAAGGTAGCTATTTCATCCATGTGTCGATTGTGTGGAAAATCCAAAGAAACCATTGCTCATAATTTATTTTAAATGAATGTCCAGACTTTGCACAACATGAATATAAAAGATGGAGACATGACCAAGTGACAAAAATTATACACTGGAAATTGTGTGAAAAATGGGAATTTTAGCATGTTAGAACATGGTATACTGTAGTCGTAATCCTGAGAAGGTCCTTGAATTGGGAACCGTGCAAAATTTTATGGGATTTTTCAATCCAGACGGACATATGTTCTACTCAGTGACAAAGAAACATGCAACAGTCGCATAAGTATAACTATTAATTTTTTTTAATATTATTTTATTTTTTAGCTCTATGATCTTTTAAAACAAATTATGATGATGATGTGTTTGGTAATTTATTATTAGGTTTTTAAATGATGAAAAGTCTGAACAAAGTGTTTAAATGATTTGATCTGATTGGGTATTTCTTATGTTAGGTGTGTTTGACACTTACTGCCAAGCGTATGGCGTCAAAGAACTGTCTTGTGAAGAATTTGGAGGCTGTTGAAACTCTAGGAAGTACCTCAACCATTTGTTCAGATAAGACAGGAACTCTGACGCAAAACAGAATGACAGTTGGTAGGTACTCATATTTACACAGTAGATGATCATCATGATATTAATATGATGAATAATAATAAATTAATAAATATCTAATGACAAGTCCCTGAAAGGGGCTTTTCCCCCTCTCTCCCAGTTAAGAATCCCAAGGTGGTAGTGGTGGTGATGGTGGTGGTGGTGATGATTGTGGTGGTGTTGATGGCAGTGATGATGGTAATGGTAATGATAGTGGTGGTTATGGGATTATACTTTATGTCTGTGTAGTTTACAAATGTTTTATGTACGTATACGTATGTGTATGAGTTTATATTTACCTATGAATTATTTATGCTGTCTGTAGTGTTGAGTTTATAAAGACAGTTAGTTTGTTATGGCACTCGTTCTGTTTTGGGTTTAAAATGTTTTGAGCTGCTGGTTTAGTGTTTTTCCAGATCATTATGCCCAACTTTACCAGAACATCTTTAGTTACTGAACCATGCATATATTTCATTTGATAAGCGATGACTCTAAAACAATTGTACCATTGTGTTATAATTAAAAAGTAATTTTTGTGTTGTAATCTGCTACTGTTTTTTCCAGCCCATATGTGGTATGATGCCAACATTGTAGAAGCTGATACTACTGAAGATCAGTCTGGTGATGTAAAGCATAAGGTACTAAGTTCTAAAAGTTTTCTCTGTGAGAGGTTGTTCATATTTTTATCTTGTGCTGGTCAGGCTTAAAATGTTTAATGCAATCTACCTTAGTAGTTCTAATAGACTCAAGTCTGTGCTGAGTACAGATTTTAATGTAGTCTCTTGTTTTCATAAACGTTGCCAGAAATAGTACTACTGTAGAATGTGCAAATGAAATATTTCAAAATAAGTTTTATTGATATAGGAAGCCTATTCCTTATTGATAAAGATGCAGTTGGTGCCATTCTTTTCAACCTAAATCTTATCAGAGGATGATGCAGGTTGATTATCGGACAAAAGAAGCTGGTAATTGTCTAAATACACAGACAAAACCCTACAAGGCAGGGTTTAGTATACTAGCTGATGGCTCAAGAAGAGCTCATCCAGCCTTTGACAGGTCTTATTTTTGTCCTGCTGGGTAATAAGCCACCCTCCTCACCAGTGAACCTGGTGGGGCAGTGGGTTTAGACACCGACTGTCCGTCCAAGTGTTAGGTTGTACCTGGTAGCAGTAGCAGAGTCTGAACCCTAACATGACCCAGATGTTCCTAACAAAATAGCTTGAAAGTGTTTAAAAAAGTGTTGAATTGTATTATTACTCGTGGTACCACGAGTCAACTTTTGGGTTCCATTTCTTTTTCTTTGTTTTTCTTCATGTCGCGATTAGCGATTCGGTCCAGTGACTGCCATATTTGGGATTTGTCCCCGGTCCCACGTGTACCACGAGTAAAGGCTTAATGAGTCTCTTGTTTTACTAAATATGTATTAATTGATTGATAAAATTGTTGATTACAAAATGAAATCATTACTGATTGAAGAAAAATACTTTTGAAAGACCTAGTACTTGTGCAGTTATTTTCGGTGGTAAAGATAACACACTTATTCAAAGGTGTTTCCTCAATATTGTTTTAAATAAAACCTAATATTTCAGAATATGAGTAAATTTTGAGGCACAAAATAACATAAAAATTTACTGTGATAGTGCATTTGAAATTCTAAATTATTGGAGCAGTCAATTTATGCAGTCTCTGAACTGGCTATAGTGCCAGAAATGCATCATTGCACTGAACTTGAGTTGTTGATTTGTTGTTTGACAGTCGTCACCCACATGGTCATCTTTGGCACGGATTGCAGCACTGTGTAATAGAGCTGAATTCAAGGCTGGGCAAGAGGATGTTCCAATAACAAAAAAGTGAGTTTTTTTAAAAAAATATTAATACTAGCAATAGTGTTGTATTATTAAAACATATTTTTAAGTCACCAGCTGCTAGTGTTGATATGCTTTAATTTATTATTTTGTTCCTGTTTAAAACAAAATTTCATTCTATTATTTCAAAGAAACTAAAGAACAAACAAGTAGTTTTGTGATTGCTGGCAATCTATTGCCAACAAAAAGTATGTCATCTAAAGTGGTTCTGACAGAGACATTTTTTTTCCACTTTCTCTTGGCTTCATCAGATTAAAACATTTTTCTACCATATTTTAATGGTTTCAGTTGTTTGAGTAACTAAAAGTATGGAATCAATCAATCAATCCAATTTTGATCCAGGTTTATCCCTGTAAATGGAGGTGGCCGGATTTACCCCACTCTGCCAGCAATCTTTCCCACTCCCACTCTCCATCTCGCTCGATTCATGGCATCCTCCTTCTCCAAACCAACACTCTTGCTCTCCTTCTCCACTTGCACTTCCACTCTTCTTTGGTCGTCCTCGCTTCCTCTTTCCCTTCACTTCAAACTCCAATGCTTTTCTCAAAACATGCCCGTACCATCTCATTCCATTCGCTTTTGCCATCTGAACCACTGTTTCCTTCAATCCCAACATCTCAATTAGGTCCTCTGTCCTCTTTTTTTCCATCAGTTTTGCACCACACAGTGCTCTCACCATTGCTCAGTTAGTTTGATAATTTCAGATTAAAGCTCTGTCAAATTGATCAGGGCCATACCTAGGACTTTTTGTCTGTGGGGAAAAACTCCACACACCTTTACAAGGGTCTCAAATATGCAGACGGTTTATAGTTGGACATTTTGTTTTCACTCCTACTGTACCTCTAAGAACTTTAAGGAAACAAACCACTGATTCTTTTTATTTTAAACTGTCATGATTTATTATGGCATAAACTCCTTATTACTTTTCCTGAAGGGGGCAACTGTACCCCTGCCCCCCGTCTCCCCACTATGTATGACCCTGTTGATCCCAACATTTCAAATCAAGTAATGTTGTGACATTGCCATCTGACCATGTCATTGGGACCAGATTTTTGGTTTGAGTCAATGTTGGGTAAAGATTGATTTCCATCAAACACTGTCTCAACATTGACCAAACATTTTTATTCTTTTTACCAAAAGTATGGTCAGGGTCATATGACAAGTCCAGGATTTATACATTATCCCTATACACCATATTTTGAATTTCCAAGCACTTAACATATTAATGTCATAAACTTCACAAAAATTTGAGTTTTTCCATAGACAACTGTATACAATCAGAAAGAAAAGAAGATAAAAATGCAAGGAGCTAATCAGCGAGTCTTTTAAAAACGAGACGGGTTTGTTTACCAGACCTCACGCGGTCCAAATGTCGTGCCAAATGTGGAGACCGTTTTATACATTCTTCATCCGACAGCACACAATACTGACCAAGATTTGCTCCGACAAAAGCCGGGTGAAATGTTGGGACCGTTTGACAGGGGCCTTGCGTAGCAACAGATAAACGCTGCACTATTTTACGTATGCTGATACTTGTTTCGATATAAGCTCACTATGTACCCCATAATTTAAACAAAAATCAATTTCTTTTCCGTCATGAACGTTATCAATCTAAGATATAATTTATATTTACCTTGTGAATGGTCTAAACCCAAGCGCTTTGCAAAAATCCGTCTCACAATTCAACAATTTGAGTTTCTCAAAAAGATCTTCCATGGCTCCCACCGTCAACAAATAACTCAACGCTGAGTTTTCAGAAAGAGGTTCGCCACCGCGACGGCTTTCTCCATCAGCCATCTCAATATACGTTTTTCAAAAGAAAAAAGTCGCTATGCTGAACATAAAGTTGTAAAAATCTTTAGAAAACAACAAACTTTCAAAAATTTCAAGTTGCCATGTTTTTTCGAAAAACATCCGCCTCGTTACCATTCTCCATTTCGAGATGTCGGTCCCAGGACCAAGGCCGGGACCAGGCACAGCCAACAAAATCAAAATGGCGGACGGTGATGTAAAATACGTCAAAGTCTTGATGGCAAGAAAAGAAGCCATCGAAAAAGAAATAAAAGAGCTTGGCGAAGTTTTAGAGTCAGTAAGTTAAAATCGCTACTTATCAATTATCGACACGTGTTATTGTTGATAATTTCGTTTTAGATTTAAATATATATATATATATTTTTTTATCATGACTCAGGGCTTTTACAGTAGATCCTTTTTTAAGTCATTGGTTTTCCTTCCTTGGATACGAGTTTTATCTTCGAGTGTTATAGTCGATATCTCATGAGTGAGCGCAGCGAACTGGCGTTATATCGACTTGAACACTAGAAGATTAAATTTGTATCCACAAGCAGACATGAAATATTCTGTTTAATATTATAGACACCAATGGAATACCAGGACAATTGCAACAACAACGATTGCTTTGGCTAGATTGAAGTATTCATGACAATCGTGATATCTGCACATTGTGTGAGATAAAAATGTTATCTTCACTAGATACCAAATTTTTGTCATTGGAGATATCCTGGTATTTAATCAGTGTCTGTAACATAAATTAATTTTAAAAACTACAGTTTACACCAACGATAAACTGAACAATAGTGCTGCATTTGTAAACTCCAGTGGTGGATCCAGATTGTGGTGAATGTGGCTCGACCCATAGACAGATTTTTCCCATGCATATATGTGCACTTTGAAAAATTTGATTAATGACATTTCCAGGCATTGCTTTTCGAATATTTTCCAGAGGGGGACCACCCTCGGTTTCGGTTGGAGATAAAAGGGAGCCACGGTCAGATTTTTAGCTGGATTTACCCCTGCTCTTGCTTGTTTGTATGTTTTAATAGTTTTATTATTAGAAAAAGAAAAAAAAAGACATACCATGTGGTACCTCTTCTAGGGGTTTCCTTAGCATATTACTAACAGAGACATAAAATCTAGTATTTGCAGAGTGTGGTACCTCTTGGGGTTTGAAATCTCCCCGAGCCATGCCCAGATTGGTACCTCTAAGGGGTTCCATGAAATTTTCTGATGAGTATCCCCACCCAAAAGATTGTGAAGTTCCACCCCCCAGGAAAAAAACAAAATTAAAAGGAAGAAAGAAATAACTTTATAAAAATGCTTAGACTAAGACTTATCCAAAATTAAGTGCAGGGTAAACCAATTTAGTTTTTTGCCAATATTTACTATTAAAAAGTATATCCAATTATTTTATTAGATAGTTATTTTATTAGTATATAATATTTTTATTTAATTAATTTTAGTATATATTAATATTTATTCTAAAGCAAAAAGATGTTGGAATGTGTGAGAAGCTAATAGATGAGGAAGATTACCCACGTTCAGATATTGATGTTTACTCTGTGAGAACAGCAAGGCATAGTATAATTTGTAAGTGGGAAAATTCTCTAATCATGTATTTGATAATTTGCTCTTTTTTAGTCCATGTTGCATTTGTGATCCCCATGAATGGTGGTGGCTGGATTCACCTCATAGCTATTGCCTTCTCGCCATCTTGCTCAATCATAAAGCTTCTTCCTTCTTCACACCAGTTTTCCTGATTTCCCCTTCCTTCATGTACTCTTCCGGCATCCTCTCTTCTCTTACCAGCCACTTTATATACTTTTTTTCTATTTTTGCTTATCTCCCTACCCCCAAAATATTAGTATTTTCATTCCCCAATCATTTTTGTTAATCTTATATCAAGGTCTACAGAATGATCACAATTCAATTCATGATTCCGGCATCCTCTCTTTCTATTACCATCCACTTCATTTTTTTTTTCTATTTAAATTGCTTATCTCCCTGCCTCTAAAATATTAAGATTTTCATTCCACAATCATTATTGTTAATCTTATATCAAGGTCTGCAGAATGATCACAAGGAAATCATGAAACAGATTGAAGAAGGGCTCCATAAGATTCATGCTGCAGCAAGGGAGAGAAAACAAGAAATTTTAGAAGAAAAACCTGCCACAAATCCAGGTTGTTTTTTCAAGTTATTGAAAGGATAGAAATTTACAATTATTTTTTGAAGGAGAGGGTACAAAGTGAAGCTTTTGTATTTAAAGATGGGCACTTTGTCATACTGATGTTGTAATTTTAATCACAGATATTTTATTGTGTCTTTTGACCACAATGAGAGTTTTTTGTTATGAGGATGAGGTGTGAACTCACTGAAAGGATGATAAAGTATGTCCCAGCCTTTTTTTACCAATCACTATCTGATAAAACAGTGACACTGAGAACTGTAAATGAAAGGAATCTGGAGATGTCAATTACTTTAAGTGTCTGTTCACTGTTAATCTTTGGTTTCTATGAGGTGATAGGTTGACAGGCTCAGTTGATTCACTTTAAAGTAAACAAATTATCTGCAAGACCAAGATTGAAACTTGTCATAAAAGTCTGTCCATTCTAACTTGAAAGCAGTCAACCTTTTGATGGTTGACTTGGAAATTCAGTATGAGGGTCCAATTTCCAGGTTCATCTTTAAATAGAGCCATTCCAATAATTAAGCTAGGAAAAATGGACTGTGGGTGGGTGGGTGTGGTTGGTGCAGCTGGTAAGATCTCTGCCTTCCGACAACAAGGTCCCAAGTTCAATCCCTGGCTCTGCCGAGATTTGAATATTTGTGCAATCTCCTTTCTGCCTAACCTAACACAGCTTTCCATCCTTCCAGGATAGGTAAATGAGTATCGCAGCATCTGCTGGGAGCTAACCTGTGATTGATTAGTGGCCCATCACTGAAAGGAACCAGAAAGGGCTAACACTGAAAATTTCAACTCTTTTGAACTGATGAAAAGCTTATTCTTTATCCTCTGTGTGAATTTACTAATTGTTATCTAATCCTTCTGCAGGTTTAGAACAGAAACCTTTCCTGAGGGTAAACTCTGTTGTTGCTGGTTCTCCTGCCTCACAAGCGGTAATCTTGTGTACTTTCTTTTTTCATTAACTACAGGGCTGGCATGGTTTGCACCAATCCCTGTTAAACCCAGAAGGCATTGAGTACATGTTTGGAAGATCAATTTTTTTTGTCAATTAAAAGACTTTGGTTACACTTCCTAAGTTGAAGATAAATATTTGAAAAATTTGATTGTATTTTTTTAGCTCTTACTGAAAATATTTAGTACATTCAATTAGGCAATGTGATGGGCCCAGTTGGTAAGATCTCTGCACCTTCTAGCTGATTATGATAATGATTTATTACATGGGATTTAGTTGCCTGATCTTCCAAGCAACGAGGCTCATTGTAAAAATGCTTAAACTTCTTGGGTTCCATTCTGGGCATTGCCAAGATTTGTATCTTTGTACAACATTCTTTTCAGCCAAAGCTTTCTATCTTCCGAGATCAGCAAATGAACACCATCATCATGGGTTATTAGGGTCCCATCTAAAGAATTTCAAAGGTTTTCATCTGCTTAACTATACACAAACTAGAGATAAGCACCCACTTCAACTAGCCATTCGGCTCAGAAAAGGATTTCGTTTTTATGTCAGCTGGTCAATGGCTACTGTTTTTAGACAGAAGCATTTTTTTTTTATTTTGTCTGATTAAACAAATAAGTTTCCTCATGTGGATTAAATGTGTTTGGTGACATTATTTTCTATTTTTTCTTGTGAAGATAAATCAGAATATATCTTAAAGACGAAACAACAAAAACATGATATTAAAGGCAAGGAGAACACAGAAAAAAAATCCTAGATGCGGTTCCAGTCCAGACCCAGAAAATTGACCCTTGCTCACCATAGAGTCTCCCGTAGCTCAGTGGTTAGAGCATCTGAGTAAGTCACTGAGGGTCATGCATGACCATGTTCAAATCCCATCTGGGAATCAGATTTTTTCTGAGTTTTCCTTGCTTTTGATATCATGATGAAAATCAGCAAACTTAATTTGTAAATTTTGCTTCGGTTCAATGAAAGAACAGATTATAATTTATGTTGATCCTCTAGACATTAATTTTTTTACACTGTTTTTAGTTAGTCTTGATAACTGTTATTTTGTTCTCATGACTCTGTGTAACATCAAACTGTTTGCATTTCTATTTCCTTCACAATTAAGAACAAGGGCCATTTCGCACTACTGAGCTGAAGGATTACTCAGTGGCCATGATTAATAACTTGGCGACTATGTCTTGGTGATGTTTTTGTAGCCCAAATTTTGTTTGGACTTTCAACACAGCTGAAAAACACTTTACGAGAAAACACTGCACCAAACACTTGAATGCTCTGCCTAATTATAGGCAGAATATAACAAGAAAATGTAGTAAATTCAGGGTCCGTGCAGGGTATCAATGAAGAAATTTAAGGACTTTTCAAGGACCAAAATTATAGTTTCAAGGATCACGAAGATACGTTTCTTCCCTTATAAACTTACTATTCCAAATAAGGGACAAATAACTTCATCTCCAAAGCTCGAGGACACACGCCAAAGAGATTGG
>JAOBBB020192684.1:0-11908 GCA_025331005.2 Zoanthus gigantus
TAACCTCGGGAAACAGTATGCTTTGTGGTCCCTCGACGGCCATGTTTCCCTCGGCGCTGCCTCTGGAAACATTGGCGGTTTCGGGACCACAAAACATACTGTTTCCCTCGGTCCCAGTCAATAAGTGTTAAGTAGTAGTAGTAGTAGTAGGTAGTACTAGTAGTAGTAGTAGTAGTAATAGTAGTAGTAGTAGTAATAATAGTAGTAGTTGTGGTAGTAGTAGTAGTAGTAATAGTATAGTAGTAGTAGTAGTAGTAGTAGTAGTAGTAGTAATAGTAATAGTAGTAGTAATAGGTAGTAGTAGTAGTAATAGTAGTAGTAGTAGTAATAGGTAGTAGTAGTAGTATAACGAAATGGAGTGTGACTATGTGACAGTAGGGCGAGATGTCAAAACAAAGATATGTGAATAAATGTAATCTGAAATGACTTTTATAATAATAACTCAGTTACAGCGATTCTTTCATCAACAACGATGTCTATAACTCTTTTTTGATCTGGAACAAAACCAACCTGCTGATCCATTTCTACATTTTTGGAATTCCATAGGCAATTAACAGCTCTTTTCGTAAGACATTTAGTGCCATGTGATTTTAGGTTGGCGTTGCAACTGTCAAAGATCTGTGCCATTATTTCTTTCACTCTCGTGTAAGATAATGCCTTGTTAGTAGTTAACAGTGCAACCAATATCCAATTTTTGCGCGCTCTGATTGGCTCCCGTAACTCGCGATATCCAATACTATTGGTTGATTTTGTGGCGGAAATCAAAATGACAGGAAGCGCGCGTACTAAAAATAAGAAAATGGTTTACATTGAATTGTTTCTTTTAAAATAAAGTGCATTTTTATCCCATTATTTTGGTAAATACTGAAAACAACTATCCTCCTCAGGGTGGGTGGCTAGTGCTAGATATATACCTCGACGCTTTGTGTCTAGGTATAGATCCACCATCTACTCACCTCCCCTTTGGGGGATAGTTGTTAACTATGTGGAATATCATGAGAGGGTAAACGACAAACAAATCGCTGGTTAAGATGTTCTGATATTATATCCAACCACCTTTTAGTGATATACAATGAACAAATAATCTCCGAATCAGACTTAGAAATAAACAGTATACCCTTATAACTTGCTTTGGTTGCTTATTTTTCTTATCAAAGAAAATAGTGCAATGTTGGTCGTAAATAGCTTATGTTCTTTCTTACAACGCGAATAGTTTTTCAGATCTGTGGGCTCCTGCGAAACCAATAGCGAACATAAAACACGTATAACATCAAGCACAGAAGCTTTGGGTGTATTATACTTTTTTACAATTGTATCGATATTTTCCTTTTCACCATGTTTTTTGGCATTCCAAATAATCTTTTTGCCCCCTCAATAGTTCGCCAACGAATGAATGATCTGTAGGAATCTGAACACCTGTTATTTCATGAGCTCACCTTGTACCGTACACTGCGGCAGTTACAGGGGATTGTGCCTTACATTTGCCAATTTTATCTCTCAGATTAACAAGGAAAAAAGGGGAAATACGCTAGCTGAAAATACATTTGACGCACTGATTGTGACTGGTTACAGAGAAGTAAAAAACTTCGCTCGGCTAATGAGATCCTAAGGACATCATTTAAATGACAGATTTCAAGTGCAATTTTGTGAATGGCTTACTCATCTTGTATCTTTAAAAATTTGACCTCTGAAAATAATATTGTTTAAAAATTGAAATTGTCCAAATTTTCAGTTTTTTCTTTTGAAAAACTCTAACTAATAACTGTTACCAATCTTATTAAACCTAAATTACTTTGAATGAAATTGTAAGCAAAAAGGAGTTTTATATCGCAAAAAAGTTATATGATTGTTCAATTATCTCTCAGAGGCTCATTTGTATCGGGAGCAAAGAGAAACGGGAGGGACGGGTGGGAGGGGAATCTCGAAAATTCATTGCAAAGTTTTACAATACTCTTTTGCTACCACTTTTAAATATAATACTTACCAAGTAAAATAGCACATGCGTGCTAGTAGCTCATTTGAAGCACAGAGCGCATTGTCCATTTTAGTAGCTTTAAATTAGATCAGTACTAACACGCTTGTGCTATCTATACTTCATGATTATTTCATCCCAAAAGCATCATGTGTTCACTATTATTTTAATCTGATACTGTTACAGAGTTTCTAAGACAAATAACCTATAACGTTTTTCCTATCATAACTATTCGACGCGCTGCTACTTTCAGATTCTAAATTGCTGAAGTTAAATGTCACCAAATTGTTAGGTCACGTAGCCATGATTTAGAAAGATCTTTAGTCAATCTTTGCGAAAACTCACAAAGAATTAGGCTCCGTCCACAGGTATCCTGGTATTTTTGTATTCGCAACCTTTTTGTTGAGGATAATCTTTTCATCCACAAGTTTCTGAAGATCTCCAGCAGCTTATCCGGAAACTTTTGAATCCGTTATAGAGAAAGGAAATTTGTGTATCCGCAAACAATTTGGAGACGTGTGGATGGTCGATTCTGGAAATGTTTTTATCCGTTTATACAACAAAGTCTGAGTCTAACTTGCTTTTCTCCGATTTTCTTCTGTTTCTGTCCCCGCGGTTAGGACATATCAACACCAACAGACTGAGGGAAGGATTTCAACACAAAGCAGCTCAAGGAAAGAAATAGATTTGGACGAAATTTTGTAGTGTAAAGTGTAAACATAAAATTGGCTTGTGAATATACTCTGAATATGATATCTCACGGGGTTTCCTGGAGACTAGAATGAATCCGAAAATATAGATCGACAGAATAAGTGAACACAAAATGTCACTAACTAAGAGTATCTAAAATCAATAGTATAGGCGAATCTTTTGTGACGTCATTTGTTTGCATTTGACTATGAATTGTGATCCACTTACCCTGCAAGACAAAATGTTCTGAATACAGTCGAACGTCGATTATCCGGACTATTCGATTATCCGGACTTTTTTCTCTGGTCCCAATTTTTTCTTGAATATTAATTAGTTGTGATCTTGAAAACTCAAAGCCGAAAAAAGCCCAATAATCCTTACAAAAGACTGTTCACAGCACGAAAACCACTTGTTTCCGTTGACGGAATCACTCCGGTTACGTGTCTGAAACATACGTTTCCGTTTCAGGATACACTCGTTTCCGTCAACGGATTGCTACCGGATACACATGTCTCCGTTGCGCCGGAAACACCGGAAACGGACCACTTAAACACATGTTTAAGTCACGTTTCCGTAGTCACATTTACGTGAAGGAAACATGCGTTTCATGATTTGGAATTCACGTTTCCGTAGTTTGATTCCGTTACGTTTCAGTCTCCTGAATGGAGGACGAGCTTTTTTGCCACCGGTTTAATTTTATACGTTTTTGAATTCATACATTTTTTTAGCTTTTAGCAACTTTCGTTTGACTGCTGTTTGAAAATACTAACTCTAAAGCGCATAATTACAACTGCGTCTCAAAATTTTAACAACTTTTTCGGGATGTAAGAGTGTGTTTATTTCATATTATAGATTTGCCTTTGTTATCCATCAATTTCCCTCTCACGTAACGACAATTATTTAAAATACCAATGTAAATGTTTTTATTTTTAAGAAATATTTCAGTAGTATTGAAACTTTACAAAATTACACGTATGAATCAAACCATAATAATATTAATGTTTAAGTAAGCGACATAATAATGCGAGTTCTGTAAAGTGTTCATTTTTCAGTTCAGTTTATGAAACAATTCATGTTTCTCGAACAGCCCATCGAGGACTTTGGGCAGGTGGCAGCCTCTCGGAGAATTCTTCACTTCTTCGTACACTGCCACTTGCTCTTTGTTGGGCAGGGGTCATAGAAGACTCGTATGCCCTGTCCAATGTCGCCTTTATGTTTTTCAACTTCGTTCGCTCCCATGGAAGCTTTCTGACTTTTCGTTTAATACCGCGGCTGTTTGGTGGTGTTCCATCAAAGTTGTCATCACTTTCTTCCGATGACATAAACTGCAATGCCTCAGGTGAAGTTAAAATTTGGTTTGCCTTATCTTTATCACTTTCGGACAAGGGTGCTTTTTCCAGAGTTTTAAGGCGCTTCTCCAGTTTCTACCAAGGAAAACAAGAAAAGAAACAATCAGTTGTTTTGTTTTTCTTCACGGAACTAGTTATTTTCTTGGGGCAAATTGCTTAAGAAAACAGTGGCTAAACAATAGAAAAAAAAAGAGACCTTAAAAAAGTATAGGCACATTCTGCTCTTATGTTCTGCTTTCCTTTTTTCTTGGTTTAGCAAATTTAATACTTTTAATGAAACGTTTATCGACCAAATTCAATTACTCTTAGAATCTGAGGTATGGAACAAAATAAAACAATTAAAATTATAAAGAATATTAAGGCTAAAAGAAAATGTTTAAAAATGAGTTTTAAAAATACCATTGAAATCATTTGTTTCACTTTAAGCTTCAATAACCTTTTTATCTTTATAGCAAACATATGACTTAAATAAAAAAAAAATGTTTGAAAAGATGGTTTTACTCTTCTTTAAGAAAAACTAGTATGTAAAAGCAAGAAAAAACCCAAGAAACTGATGTATATGTTGCAGTTAATTTATATTTCTAGTAAATTTAATCATTTCACTATTTAGTTTTTTCCATCTAGGTGAATTTGTTTTTAAAGTGGTTAATCTTTCTAACTTGGCCTAGGGCTGAAAAAGTGGTAAGAATAGAAAATATGAAAATTTGTGTCGACTGCTTGTGAGTAATCTTAGTGAGTACAAATTAAACTTCGTTGTGAAAAAAATGTGTTTGATTGATTTATGTATGTGGGGGGGGGGTGCAATGTAGGTGGGAAACTGGGTTATTTTTAGGGTTAGGAGAAGTGGAGAGAAAAAAAGAGAAGAAACTACAACAAAAAGACAAATCGTTTTTCTTTTTATATGATCCAAAAACTTAGTTAGAAAATATAAAACAGTTAAAAAATAAAATCACATGTAGTTAGAGAAAAACTAACTAGTGAAATTATAAAATTAACTGAAACAAAAAATTAACTGCAACATACACAATACATCCAAATTTACTTAATAAATTTAGTCATTAAAAGTCATTTAAAACTAATATATAAATAAGTGAGTTTAAGTACTAAATTGTATATTATATTCACTGTACATTAGCTCATGCACCTTGATTTTAATACATATGAAAATCAATTTTTATAACAATTTAATAACTAGCCAGCATGGCAATCAGCATTAAATCCTGAACTTACCCGCTTCAAACGAATGGTTCGCTTGTTTTGTGATCGATGTCTTTGAAATGAGTTGTTTTTTCGTCTTGTGTTATCGTCTCTCAGCGATTTCCAGTACTGGTGAACAGCAGCTGTGGGAACAATTGGGCAATTTAGTAACTTTTCAGTGCTGGTCACAACAACTTAAAATGGAGCCAACTTATCAGGCTCGCCCTATTCATTTTCCCAATAATTAACGATTGCTTGTTAACAAGACTGATTACAGAGGCTCAAACACCAATTATTGCTAAAAAAGATTTGGTCATTTTTGTAATGTAAAAAGTTACCTTGGAAACAAGAAAGCTCTACAAAAACACCTCATAATCTGATTTTCCCTGCTCATATCTCAAAAACACACTTGGTAACCCCCATTTTTTCTGAAATGTAACCAGCATGCCACAATGAAACTTTCTGCAAGCTTTAAAAAAAATGTATGAAGGGGATTTAGAGCCACCTAAAATAAATGAAAATTCATGGTAGCTCTGAATTAGCTCTGTAGAATTATCTTAACCCTTTCAGAGAGTTTTATCCTACGAGCTACATAGGAAATACAGTGTCTTTTTGCAAAGCTTTCCTGTTGCCATGGTAACTTGTTACATCAAAAAATGATAGCATCTTGTTTAGAAATAATTGATTTTCCACTTAGTACCATAACATTACTGTAATGTGATTAAGTGCTGTAGTGTCAATCCTTCGAATAACAAAGTCTAAGTATTTTAAAACAAAAGAAGAACATACTACACTGGTCAATACTGTAGTTTCTTTGACATTCTTACATCAGAGCACTGTCTTGGCAGTCTTAAGTGGAAACATTTTAGCTATTTTAAAAAACCAGAGCAATCAGAAAGTTTAAAGGCAGAATTACAAACCTTGAATATCAGCTCTTGACCATTTATCTTTTCCATGTAATGCCCGCACCTCTTTAACTATTTTCTTAACCACTGAACTATTTTCACTACTGCAATACCTAAAACATAGAATGGCAGTATAAACAAAGTTGATCCATAAACTTTAAAACAGGCAAACTACGGTAATTTATGTAAGCACAGATCCAAGACATGACAGATCCATATTTCTGATAGTCAATAATACTTATCATATGTAAAATCAAGATTAATTAGTATGGCAAATTGACAAAAACAGATCAGCAAAATGTTTCCGAGATTATTCTGTGGCACTTATTTAATTTGAAACTCATTGCAATTGCTCAAAATCTTTGATACATCTGATACAAGAAATGCAATACATTTTTAGACTCAACTTGATCTACATTCATTTGCCATTAATCATCCGAAAATTATGTGAAACACTATGCTTAATCAAATTGATAAGAAATAATTTTGGGGATCAATTTTCATCAATAAAACCTTAAAGTGCCAATGAAATGAAAAATGAAATTGTTCGATATCATTCTTTATACCCTCTTGATACCAAATATCCGGTTCTGATGAGTAGAAAATTTCTAATACACACACTGTTTAGCCTCAAACTTTGCATTTTTTGAGTTGAAATGTCACCATTTAGCACACAGCCAAAAGGTTGGATTACAATGGAAATGATGTAGTCAGTGGTTCTTACTGAGACACACTGTCGACACTGATAAGAAAATAAGGAACAGCTAACAAAATTATTGCTACAACACTACAACAAACAAAATATACTGTTCCAATAAAACCAAATATTCTCCGATTTGAACACAATTCTGTGATTTTTTCAGAAATTCTGCAAGCTATTCTTTGCATGCAAGTAAGTGATGCCTTGGGAGTTAATGTCCCACTCCCATATAATATCGCCAATCTGACACAACTCTAATAAGACATTCCTTTTATCTTAGGCAAGATCCTTTTTGAGTTAATATATTATAAAACTGTAATATATTTTAAAAAGTAAGGGAAATTTTAATTACGAATTATTTATTATATCGCATATTATTCAGTATATCTTAATTAAACAAAAAATGCACACTTACTCTCTGGCAAAGTTAAAGACAAATCTATTCTCTTGATTTTCTTCAGTTTCATTAAGTTTCTTGAGTTCTTTATACACAACTTTAACAGCATCCTGTAAGAAACAATTTTATCTACCAATGTTCAAATAGTATAACAATTCCTTGATAAATAAATATATTCTAAAAAATATCAAAAAATTAAATAAAATATATCTTTTAGGGAAAATCCTTTCAGGCATTTTGCCTGCTTGCAACAAATACTAAAGGCTTTTATTCTGAAAAATAGAAATTTTTAGGAACACAAAAGACAGCTTATGCTATATAAAATATACAAAACTCAAATGAAAATTAGTCGATTTAAATGACAGTATCTTAGACCAGAAGGGAAATTGTAAAATTCTTTTCTTGGTCCTGATCGGTTCAAAATATACTCAAATGAAAACGAGCTGCATCACTGTGAAAACCCTTGGGCAGTATTCTATTACTTTCATTCTCATAGCCTAATCCAGTATAAAAGGTAATGAAAGTCATTATGAACTCACTCTTAAATACGTATTCTTCGTTTTCAACCACGTGGTATATCGATGTTTCAAAATTTCGAAATATTCATTCTTTTGCCAAATAAACTAAAGAGCTCATGGGCTTGCAGCGCAGTTAAAACATCAGCTCTGGGCGGAGCAATTCTTTACAGAGTTATTAGCCAACAAAAATTATGAATATTTAGTGTAAAAAATATGGCGGAGCCATGCAGGAGGACTTCGCATGTCCACCAACACGGCCGCCATAATTTTAAGCGTAAATTCAAACATGAGATTGAAAAATCTAATTATATTTCACTATGTAAATGACAATATTAAGAATATAATAACCAAACCCAAAAAAGTTTGTCGTAAATATATAGATTTCTAGGAGTTTTTAAAAATCTTGATTACGATGTGTGACATAGCGTCGGTCCCATAGCGTCTTGCATAGCGGGCATAAAACATCGAGCAAATTTAAAACTTTCACAAAATGATATTGAAGTATAACTCAAACTTAAACATATAAAATAATACAGTTGATAACTTACAGAACATTGCTTCTTCACTCCAGTTTCTTGTGCTGAATTCGTGAAGAGGGCTCTTCTTGACTTCGCCTTTATAGTATTGAGTTCTCTCCGCAACAAGCTGATATCAGCGCGAAGTTGTTCAATTTCCGTTTTGTCAACTTGACTTTCCATAGAAGATGAAACGGGAGTTTCATTCGCTTCTCGGTTACTCATCTTAACGGGCACAAAACTGAGCTTGATCGTTCAGAAGAATTCTTCTAGTAAGTTCTTGCTCAAGCACGTGGAACTACGAGAAAAGTTCTTAGCGTATTGGTACCACTCACGCGCTTGCATACTCGTACCCAGAGTCCACGCGGCCTACGGCCTTCGTTGGCTCTGGGGTACGAGAATGGTAACAACGATTAAAAAGGGCCCAGTGACGCGTTGCTTTTGCCAACGATTTGTAAAAGGATGGCATACAATTACAAAGTGTTTCTTTTAAGAAATGCACACCAAATTGTAAAACATTTTTTGTAATTTGGTATGCATTTCATGTTCACAAACTATGAATAAAATTCAATCTTGAAGCATTAACGCGCAAAATAGGGCGCATTGAGGGCTCTGGGAACGAGATTGGAGTTCATGCGCAGTTGGACGTTGCTACCTGAAGTCAAGCGAAGAAGCGAAGTTTGAGTCGGCGACTTTTCAACATGAAGAGAAGAAATTTCAGTAATGGTACTTCTTCACATGAGAAAAAAAGACGGAGAAGCAGAATGATGTGTGGACATTGTCACGCTCTACTTTCCAAAACGTTATACTATACCCATAAACAACTTTATTTCAATCCAGAGCTTCAACAATGGACACAGCAGAAGAATAACGAATCCTTGTCCGCACAAGTCCCAGATTTACCAGGTTCGAGTGATAGCGACAGCAATGATGGTAAGTAAAGTTCCCTCGCTATATTAAGGCTGTCAAAACGAGTACGATGTAATACTAACTAAAAATTCACTGCAATCACTTGGCAGTGTTTCGGCATAAATTTTTTATATAACTTAGAAGTTGTGTCACATGTTTGCTGTGACAAGTTTTATTTGACAATTTTTATTTGCTGGGATAAGCCACGTTTACACGAGCAATATTTATGTGACAATTTTTATCTATAAGTATTTGCCAGTGTACACCCCGTCTACACGACCAATTTCTATTTGAAAGCAAAAGATTGAAGACTGGAATCTATGGATGACGCCAAAAAAATTGCCAATTTTATGTGTTGTCTTGTCTACACGGACAATTTTCTGTATGTGACAATTTTTATTTGCCACATAAAAACTAATTCGCTAGTTTTTCAGCAAATATAATTGTCATACAAAAATTGGTCAGTTTTGTTCATCTACACGAGCCACAAATTGCCACAGAAAAATTGCCTTGTAGACGGGTCTCTCCGTAACAATGGAAGAAATTGCGATGCCTTGTCAATAGCATTTTGTAACAAATATGTTACCAATTTTGTTGTCAAACATCAACAAGCTTTACCTTTTAGATTTAACCTTTGTATTAATGATAAATTTGCCAAACCAACTCATTATGGAATAGAGTTGGCAGAAGTGATGCAATTAGCATTTGTTCTACGACTATTGTTACGTCTTAGCCCCGAATCATTAGCAAAGCCAAAAAGCAATTAGAACGCGTAAATATAACTGAAGGATACGCTAACGGAAGTCTTTTTATGCACAGCTGGATAAGGCAGCTGAATAAATGCACTTAACAAGTTATGGTTTGAAAAAAAAATCTTAATGCTAAAGTTTTTAAGAGTTTTCAAGAATTCGAAAAACAGCATTTCTATGTTAACAATAATCTAGGAAAAAGAAATCAGAGAGATTTATTTATGCATCTGATCTCTTTTCAGAAAATAAAGTCTCTGTGAATACTCCTAAACTAACGATGATTTATTTCATTCATTCCATCAATGCATAAAGCTTCGTTAACTTAGGTGTGGTAGTGTCGTCGAGTAACTGTGAGAGCTTTTATAAAAAAACTAGTCTTACACCTTACACTTTTACACTAGTCTTACACTTTTGCCATCGAAGTCTGACGGAACTGTGCAAGACTAACATGCTTGCATTTCGCACACACTAGCACGAATTAACTCGACAATATTTGTAAATGGTTTGAAACCAGTTTTACGTTGATTTGGACGACAAAGAGAACGACTTGCGAGCAATGATATCATTTACGCAAGTACAGCAGCCATGGATAGCTGTTTCGTGTAGTAGAACGCCAAGGCTTATCCCTGAGTAGGATAGCTATCTTCGCTAGATCTTATTAGCAACTGTTTTGAGATTTATAGGCCTCATCAGCATGCCATAGCTAGCAAACAGGCTCAGGTTCGCAAAACAAACATAAGTAATGGTAAAAGCGCAATGCTTGTGGGATGTGGCTATAAAGATGATCTCAAGTACAGATAGCTCAAACTTTCTAGTTGCTAACTTGAAGCCACAATATTGGGCACTATTGGATAAAGAGCTGAGGTGGTTTTGTCTTGGCAACGAGACTTATCAGAACCGTCAGAGGATAACTTCAGATGCAGAATTGCAGCAAGCGCTTCTTTTTAACAGTAACTTGACTAAAGACGAACAACAAACACTGAAACGGCTGAGTTGATAACAACAAATTAAAAACATTTTATTGTTATTCTACACAAAGGATGTGTCACTATTGTCATGGACAAGACAAGCTTACGAAGAACTTTTACTCTTCATCGTAAACTTAACCAGTTTTCACTTAATTAATTAATTTAACCAGTTTTCACTTAATTAAGCCTTACAGTCGGTGTAGTGAGACAACTGTTACCAACAGAAGACATCATAGTCTTATTCAAAACTTTGTTTATCGTCATTATTTTTTCAGTATAATGGTAAACAGTTGCACGGCGCGGGACAGTTATTGGGGCGCCATTCTATACGAAGTTGTTGCAGAAATAGTTGTGAGAAACGTCGAATAACGTACCCTCAAAATTTTTTACCGACTTAAGATACAGCTTTGGTTAATACGCTACGTGGACGATGCAAGTTTACTGTCATTGCGTTCGAAGTTAGGAGAACGCAACCATTATCTTGGGATTCCTGTGATACTCATTTGGGATTCCTGTGGTACTCAGTTGGGATTCCTATGGTACTCAGTTGGGATTCCTATGGTACTCAGTTGGGATTCCTGTGGTACTCAGTTGGGATTCCTGTGGTACTCAGTTGGGGTTCCTGTGGTACTCAGGGTGACCTTTGGTGGTTCTCATTTTTGTCGTAAGTCTGCATTTTCTAGCTGTGCCAACTTGAATAATTAATATTGTCTTGTCACGTAACATGCCAATACACAAATGGCAGTGGCGCAACTCTTGGCGAGTAGTTTTGCTGCAGCTGATTTTAAGGCAGAAGGAAAGTGTCCGTTCCTCATTTACGTGTTTGGTGTTTGTTCTTTAACAAAATCGAACGCACTTCATTTAAGAAATACAACATGTTTTCGGTGCCTTCATAGCCCGAGATGCAGTCGAGGATTTTCACCTGCTCGAGAATTCTCACAAACTTTGCCGGGGTTTTCAAAAGGCTATGGAGGCACGGACAACATGTTTTATTTCTTTTATAAAATTATTATTTTCAGTCTTAACAAAGAGAAAGACG
>JAOBBB020192775.1:0-11775 GCA_025331005.2 Zoanthus gigantus
TTTCTTGTGAAAACTTATTTGGAGTAGTCATAAAACATAGATATACCACATGCAACTGCATAGAGTTCATATAACTGCCCAAACGTTTGCCCCCGAGCTACAAACGCACAGAGATGTTTATTTCTTTGATAATAATGTCACGTACAAAATATAAATCTAGTGATAATTTTCGACTCAAACTTAGTGCTACTTTTGACTGTAAAAGATGAGACATGAATAGAAATGACAATCTTGAAAATTTAAAAGTTTCGTTTTAAATTTTGATTTTAAAAGAAATTTTAAAAACCAACTCGGAAACTCGATATCACATTGGACATGTAAAATATGAGATTATTCAATTAATGTTACAGCTATAGAATTATCAAGGTTTTTGGTTGATTTTTGTTTCAGGAGTCCTTAGAGTGTCCAAGTACTATTTTATAGAAATTTATAAGATACAAGTTTGTTTTCATCGTGTCATGAAACATAAAAATGACGTGAGCGATCTGATTGGCTCTCTCCAAAGTGTAAAAATAAAACAGCGTCGTATGTCGTATGAAATAAAATATAGACGTCTTGGATTTTCACTGACGTGCTCTCAAAATATATTCTCTTAAGCATTCGCCACACAGTTTTCAACAGGCCATGAAAACAAGGAGAAAATGTTTTATTTCTTAAATAATTTCAACTCATGCTAAGTGTTACGCAGTTTCGCAATTCCCGTCCTATACAGGACACAAAAAAGATAATTTTTCCGATTCTGTAAGATTTTTTATAAAGGAAAAGTTCGTAATATCCACTAGGCGCAAATTGTGTTTAAGACTTTTTTAAAAAAAGTTCTAACTAGTAGCATTTACGAAGGCTGTCAGAAACTCGATTTAAACATCTATAAAAATTTAGGAGTAATTAGGGATTATCCCGCCACAAATTTTTACTAGAGCCCTCTCTATCGCAGACAAAATTGAGAATGTTAAACAAGACAAGTTTTCTTTTAAAAGTCGATTTTTTTAAAAAACGTTGAGACTGAAATCTGAGAAAAATTAAAAACATCGAACTTACGCTGGCGTTAAAATAGAAATAAAAACATTTTATTCAGAGGGATTGAAAATGAGTAAATATCTGAATATTCAGTTTGTTCGCAAAGGAACCAACACAGGTTTCGCACCTAACATAAATCAATACAATTGATCTTTGCCAAAAATTGCCCTTCTTCGCTTTAAAAAACACCTAACCTGGTATATTAAGGACATTTTAAAAACAGTTTGAGGCTCAAATTACCAAACAAATGAGAAAATTTTCAGTCTCAGTTAAAAAGGTATGTTCTTAATAAAAAAACGTAGTGTTCTCCTACAAAAGTCCGCAATACCGAATGTCAAAATTGTAAATGTTTATGAATTAAAAAGTTGATTCAAGCCAAAGTATTACTTAGCGATGTTATTACTACAATACTACAACTAGTTTTACTTTAGATAACGAAACAAATTTATTCCGAATTTCTTTCTTACTCTTTTACCTTTTAAAATTTGAATGTTATTCATGTGTGCAGGATTATTAACAATAAACTTATTAACCAGTTTTATAAATGCTCACATTAGCGAGTTAACACATAAGGAAAAACCAAGGTTTTAAAAACTGAAATTAAAACGTATTTTAACATCACAACGAAACATTCAAATTCCTAAAAAATAAAAGACGAAAACGGTAGCAAAACGACAAGTTTTAGAGCATTAATATTCACAAACACTTAGGTAAAGACAGATTTATATACGCAGTGACAGATATTGCATTTTTGCATTAATTCATGAAAGTTAGAAACATAACTAAACTTTTATCGCTTGGAAGTCAACCATGCAGTAGTAGGATTAACTACCACGGAATATTGCACTAGGGCGACATTAGTTTGGAATGTTACGGCGAATAATTGAGATAGAATTGAAGATACATAAAAGTTTATGATGATAAACTAAATATTTTCAAAAAACAAGACAGACGCAGTTTCTCGGTATATAAAATTTGCTTCATCTTTTCATCCTAAGGGTCTGATGTTTTTGTAAAATAGACAACATTACAGCTAGAGATGATAATTATGACAGTTTCTTTTGAAACTTATGTGAAACAGTTCGTAAATACGACACCAAAAATCAAATTATTATTACCATTACTACCAAGAATGGCATTGTCGATAATCTAAACGATTTGATGTGCAAAGAAACGGTAAATATTTTGAATTGAAAACCATGTGTATCACTAAAACAAAAAACAGCACTACAGTAATGGAACAGTTTAAGATTTCGTTCACAATAACAACGAACCATTCGTGCTTTATCTAAACCCTGGTTTCTGCTGCATGCTAAGTAAATTTCAAATTAAGTCAAAAAATGTTTAGACACACTTAACTTAAGGGAATGTATCGCAAGAAATACAGACGTTATGACTTATAAAACATACATATAAAATATCGTTTAAGCGGCTCCAAACTTGACAAAAAATTGTCTTCGTTCAAGAAAAAAAGTTTTCTTCTGCTCCCGCCTACTGTAAAGAACATAATTACGGACCAATATTGAAAAGGATTAAATGTCCAAACGAAAACTCAAAAATTGATCGTCTTCAAGCGTAGGATTTAAGAGGTAATGTTTTGAGAGGACATGGTTAAGAGAAAACTTTTTCTAATGGCTAAGTGTCGGAACTTTAAGCACGCTTTTAAGAGGAATGGAACGAAACAGACTCTCGTAAAGTAAAATTTCGCTGCATTTCTGAGGATAACTGATGGCTAAATCATCCCGGAAATTGATTTAAAAACCAGAGGATTAAATAATAATCGAATGCAAAAGGAAAGGAGCGGATTCTTTTAAATTATAATAAAATACGAAATTTATGAAATGTGACACTTTGCTCAAACGAAGAAAGCAATTCATTCAATAAAATTTTGATTTAAATCTGAAATATTTAACATGAATATTTAATTCGGTGAATACAAAAGCTTGAGCTTTTCATCTAGTTGCGGCCAGGTTCCGCAAAAATACAAGCGAAACATTTACTTCCAATGATAATGAAATAAAATGTGTATTTTTGCAATAAATACAACATGAAAGCTTTTTAAATGTTGCAAAAGTTTCAATGATGCAAATGAAATTTCAGAATCTATTGTCTTGCGACCAGTAGGCGATTTCATGCTCGGCTCCCAACGGGCACAAAATGAAGAAAAACGAAAGTAAAATTGTTCTGGTGTTCAACTAAACAAATAAATTATTTCCAAAGCTCAAGGTGAACATTGTAATTAGAACAAGAAAATAATTTATCGTTATCCAAAGTATAAAATGCCATCCCCTTCAACCAGGTGCCTATAATCTATACACAGTTTCTTGCGAGCTGTTTACAATTCATATATTCCTCTAATTTCTGTCAGTCACGAAGAAACTCTAAAATTTGACGCTGCATTCTAATTGTGAAGACTATGCGATAAAACAACTCCTCTCTTTAAACCAAAACAAGGAACACAGTTAAAAGGGTCTACAGCACGCGAACTAAGAGTGTTAACACTCGTACTTACAGAGAGAATAGACAAACATAAAACAGACATTTTTCATGACGCAGTTAATACTCACAATCAAACTGCTCATCAGGCAAAATAACAACTTCTTGGATGGCGTACAACTCATTATAGCCGTAATTCTCAATCAGGGTTTAGCTCCAAACTTCATTTCTATCGCCCATTCGCGAATCATTACGCATTTCGACCAAATTGGTTTTCATCTGCTGACCGAATAATTTCTTTGTATTTAGAACACGGCAGCGAGTGATAAATAACTTGGCTTAGGTCCAAACTTCAAAGCTATTGTTCTTCCATTCCAACCAATGGGATTTAATGGATGAACTTTAAACTGTAAGTTCTAATTTTGGCAACCCTTTCGTTAAAAATGCGCTTTCATCCACAGCTCAAAATAAACACGGATATCTACTTTCGAGAAAGCAAGCGAATGTAGAAAAGCTAAATCTACTGAAGTGTGAGAAGTATTTATTCAATAAACAATGGAATGTGCTGATCAGCAAAACATCACGAAACACTTGACTGACTTTGCCATATGGAAGAGACAATCTGGACCATGCCCAGACATGTCCTCTGGCTCTGTTTCGAAAAAATGTTATGGTTGATTTGAAGTCAACTCTTGTGCGCTCGCCTGCCATAGATCTAAACTAAAATCAAACTATGAAACCATTATTTATTTGGCTGAATCGGAGATCATTCGCTTGTTTACTATAACAGATACCGCCACCGTAATATACAATTTTGAGTCATAGCACGCTTCAATAGTAAAAACAAAATTGTAGAAAAGACGCGAATGTTGGCCAGCTTTAATCTTTAGCAATTGTAAATTTTGCACAAAATTTTTGATGAATTCAGATATATTTGGAACACAATTTCCTTCACAAAGTGTCGGCACGCGCCATCACATAAATACGTTTTACTTAAGATAGAATTACAAAACGAGTTGTTGTTTAACAAGCAATATTGGTCATTGTATAAGAAAACTGACTCAGGTTTAATTATATTATCAAACCCTTGGCTCCATGTCTAAATTTTTGGTTGTTAGGCAACCGCCGACATAAAGCAAAGTTCAACGTAATGCCAAACACCAACAGCAAAGTTTATTTTCTCGGCAAACAATCACTGAGAGACAGTCTCAAAGAGTAGTCCCCCGCAAACAACAAGACCGCTTCAGCAAGACCGACTACATACTGTACAATATAGGTTTAATCTGTCAGCATAGAACTGTTTCGCAAAAGAAGATTTAATGATTTAGTGATAAATATTAACTCTCCCTAAAATTATACATTACAGATAATGACAATTCACATTGTCTTAATATAGTGGCTAAAGGCGCTTTCAAGTTTTTGTCTGCGATAAAAATTTCACTGAAACATTTTTGCAAACGACACTGCTGGATAGTTTTGAAAAAATGTGTTTTCAACTAACAATATCACAGTTTTTGCAAAAGGATGTTTGTCAAGAAAATTTTTTAATTACATAAAGAATTTTTAATAATTGAGTGTTGACACTTCCTTTAAATCTCAAACCATTGCCCCAGTTTATTTTGCATTTTTCATAACAAACAAAATAATGTGAAAAGTAAGTTTATTCAAGCTTCCTGATGTTACAAAATTCACCTTTTTCAAATGAATCTGAACATACTTTGTTTAAGTTCATATGTAGGCTTTTTTAAACTTTAAAATAAAAAGCAACTTTTTTAATGAATATATATTATTACTTTATCCTTGGAAATCATCGAAATTTGCTTTGATGAAAAGATTATATTTGTGAAACAGTACTAACTATGTTTTTATATTTCTGTCCCGCAATTTTAGGCTGAACGTTTGTGTTTAATGTTTTGTTAGAACACCGTTCGAAAAGAGTCATTTTAATTGGAAACATTTTCAGTTGAGTTAAAAACAATTAACTCGGGGAACTATTAAGACCCAACAAACCCCATGCATGGTTGGAAATTTTTAAAATAATTGTTTAAAACAGAGGACACGCGCCGTAGGTTTTCTGCGGAAAACGGAAATCCGGAATTGACTTAAAAAAGTATAAGGTCCACATAAGATTGCAAATAACACAAATTGCACAGGTTGTTTATTGCCTAGAGCTGTAAAACTTTCCGTTTTCTATCGAAAAGGCGCCAGTTTGCCAGCAACTTCAAAGTGTGTCAGACTGCAGTCTATATGATTGAAGTAGGACTATAATAATCGGATTGCAATGCATGCACTTAGAATTAAGACTTACTTTTGAATACGTGATAGATTTATAGTGTTTAACATCTTCTGTTGGAGAGTGGCGATGATATTTCAGAAACGTGTTATTTTAATTTATCAATTTTAAGACCGCAGTCGTTAATGCAGCGTGTGTTGTGGAGGCATTGGCGGGAATGCTTAGTGAGACTGAATTTAGATTCATATTTCCAAATAAAATTCTATAAGCGCCAAATTTGATCAAACACAAGAGTCAAGAGAGCCCATTAAACAGACACAGACTTACACAGACAGAAGGAACTTTGGGCTTTCAATCAGTCATTTGGTACTCAAAGACGTCATCTATTGTACCAGGGTTTCAATAAGAATCTAAGTAGGTGGCAAATGTCTTGGAGTAGGCAAGTAGCAGAAAATGTGTGAGCTGAAAACTAATATCGAAGGGGATCTGGGGGTATGTCTTAATCACCGTTGATCAAAATATCCTTTCGAATGATAAACAGACAAGTTTTCCTCACAGTTCAAACAAACAGTTTAAAAGTCTAACAGTTCGAAGGAGCATTATCTCAGCCTCTACTATGGTTTTATGATGATACACACTTTTTTTTCCCGAGCCTCGCAATTCTTAAAATATTGACATTTTGAGTCTTATATAACACTTAAATAATTCTTAAATAATAGTTTTAGAATAGGTTCTCATTTTGCCGTCGAAGCACTGAAACCAGATTGGTTAAGTGACTCTTAAAAAACTCTTAAAATTTTCGAAATCTGCCGGAGCCTCAAGATTCTTATAAACTGGAATAACATTCTGATGAAAAAAGTGTGTAATGGACAATTCTTCTCAGTTTCTGTACTAAAGCCTGAGGTGGCAAATTCAAGTGGTGTAGCCGGCGAAATTCGCCGTCTGCCGGCTCTTATTGAAAACCCTATGTACACATAGGCTGTGCATAAACCGCTCTATAAACTCTTAGAACAAATGCGATTTTTAAAAACCTAAATATGATCAACATATTGACTGACAACTTGAAATAATATTCGAATAAAGAATTCAACGAGAAAAAACAAAAAGCTTGTAAAAATGTCTTTCTTTTGTGCTTTAACGATTTTAAAATGAGTTTACAATTACAGTCCACGATACGTGATCTCGGAGCACAGCATAGACACGATCGGAAAAAAAAACAAAGATTACTTGGAAGAAATTATATCTAGTCATAAGGTTAAGATAAAGAACGACAATATAAGTCGCACATATAATTCGTGAGTGATTCAAACACGATCAGATGTGGTTAGACCGCTGATGAGGATGGACACATGTACAACTGATACAAATCACAACTCTCTCTCAAGATTCCAAAGTCTATCATGGGGAATAACAACAAAGTAAGAGTGAATCGATATTAGTACTTTCCCAGCTGATTTTTAAAAAACTTCAAAACTTAATAAGAGTTTTCAGCTTCTAACCTTATGAGTTATGGAAACAATGAACATGTATATACTCTCTGAATCTAATCTTTACCGAGACAAACAAAACATGATCATTATGTATCTATGGTTTAAACAATTGCTTCAAAAGTTGAAATAAATCAAACTTATCATTTCTATTCTTCGGGAGAAAAAAACGAATGGTAACTTGACAGGGCTATGAACTGGTTTAAAAGTCGGAATAAATATTAAATGACACCAACAATTTCTACTCTTCAATAGAAACAAAAGGAATGGCCACTTTCTGGGGTTTAATCAACTGGCTCAAATTCAAAAGTTAGAAAGAATAACACCAATTATTTCTACTATTCAAGACAAACAAAATGAATGGTCACTTTATAGTGTTTCATCAACTGGTTCAAAAGTTAGAATGAATAACACCAATCATTTCTACTATTCAAGACAAACAAAATGAATGGTCACTTTATAGGGTTTCATCAACTGCCAACTGGTTCAAAAGTTAGAATGAATAACACCAATTATTTCTATTCTTCAATACAAACAAAAGAAATGATCACTTTTATATAGGGTTTTTGGTTTTGTATCGATGAATATGTGGTATAAGTTATAACTTTATTTTTTTGGGATTTTGGTTTTCCAGAGGTTTCGGAGTTCATGAATTTCTTCAGTTTGAAAATCTGCAAACCTTTTCGACATGTTTTTAACATTGTGACGCGCATCAACCAGTTCAAACGGTTGGAATAAATGAGACAAAATGAACGGAGCTTTGCTCTATATGGCTTTATATACTGCCTAAATAGTTAGAATGAATAACACCAATCATTAATAAAACGAATGATAAAAAAATACGACACCAAGCATTTCTACTTTTCAACTAAAATGACAGTTAAAGTTTTAAAAATATACTGTATTTGCCATAACTTAAACGGCTTCAACTTGACACAATGATAAGAGGCGTGGATACAAAATAGACTTGAAACCTAGACTGACATTTTCATATATGGTTAACGTTATGATTATAAAAGCATCTTTTAGATTTTAGTAGTATATATTAGTTTTTGTCTCTTTTCTTTTTTATATTTTAGGGTGTAACTTCCACTGGTTTAAATATCTGATAAATGAATAACGAATGGACACATTGGACAATATTGGTTTACATTTAAAATATCAACTCATGTATGCGTTGATTAAATCACACAGAATTTTTTTGTTTTCTTAAAACTAGTACATCTTTTGTTAAAGTAAGAAAATACAAAACTAGCCATTTGAGCAGTTTTATAGCTGCAATTATTATTAGTGTGATTTAAGAGTCAAAGAGGGTCTGCAGCATCGTCGGAAGCTGTCTCCATCGAAAGGTTGCAGCCAGCACATACAAAATTGGTAGAATTGGTTCACAATCGCACTTCAACAGACGCGCACAAAGTCTCGATTGACTCATGTCATAAGCTTCGAAATGGTAGAAAAAGTTGGGCTAGATTCAATTCTTCTGAAGTTATATCTCAGACCACCACCGATCAAGGCCGATACAGTAGCGGGAGCTCAACTCCCTGAGTGTGTTTGCGAAAGATTTAGAAAAGTCGCCATGATCGCAGACGGAAGCAGGTTATAAAGTATCATAGCTAACAAACAGGTTGTCCATCGCTGTCCTTGTGCAAGCAGTCCGGCTCACTATTTTTATGGTAGTTTAACAGAGTAAAGCCCGCTACCAACGTGGTCTTAGTGCCCAATATAGTGGATTCAAGTTAGCTACTAGCACTTTTGTGCTATCTATACTTGAGTTCAACAAAGACATGAAAAGCCAAAGTATAATATTTATCTAGCTATAGTAACAAAAAAAAAACAAAGGAGAAGATTTATATATCAATAAGAACGGAGAAAGAAAAGAAAGTTAAAATCTATGTAAGCAGTAGAGTAAAACAAATTTAATTAATTAAACAATAACGGGCCATTTTGGTCTTTAATTGTATTGGTATCTCTTCAATAAGACTTCCTTAGCAACCATGTATTGTTTATTTAAACTATTGTATTTTCTGTAAGGCCAATACAAGGTATTAGCGGCATTTCAACTACGAAAACTACTTTGGAACATACAAAGATGAAACGATATTTAACTTACTCATTAACAAAGGTGAAGCGATATATTTATAAGTGTAATGATTGACAACCGGATCAAAGGCAACTTAACCGTGATAACAGCGAGTGATTTCCTAATTAGTCCAAGGTATTATGAAAAATAAATCAACGAGATGTTATGAATGGGATTAAGATCGTGTTAGCAAAATAACACGCGGTGAAAAAAACCGCAAAAACGCGCATGCGTTAAGGAATCTTTGAAAAGTCTGAATGAAAACTGAATGAATATCCAGCGGCAAGATTGTTAACCAAAAAGTAGACGCCGACAAAAATTTGCCGACGAAATCCGGTAAAACCTTTGGACTTTATAAAACAATTACTTTTTAGCCGACAATTTCTCTCTCGCGGAATGCCACGTGTTTTTTGAAATAGAAATATATTTTAAAAAGAACACTTGGTTTTGTAGTGAGATTAGTAAAGTTATCCCAAAAATTTAATTTCACCTTCTCGATTGAATCGTTAAACTGTTTTTTTTATCTAACTTGGAGCAACATATTGAGCTAAAAAAAGAAAAATGTAAGAGTTTTGAAAATTTTGCCTGAGGAAAGCGAAATTAACTGAGAGTGCTTTATAGCTTCAAGACTTTACTTCCAAGTAGTTATCGCATATGACAATCAATTTCTTTCATCCATCCGGTAATAAAATTCTCCAATGTTTTACCATATATTAGAATATAAATAGACAACAGCAAGGAAAGAATCTGCAAACACAGCGAATCAAGATCTGGTTTGAAGTAATAAATTTTAGTTTTACTTCCAGGTGTTATCAAAACTCTTAATTCTATTTGGTGTGATTTTTTCGAAGAATGTTATTTACTGTTTTCAAAGTAAAGTTGATACATAATTATGAGATTTGTAATCTGATAGATCATATTTTCAAAAGAGAGTGAAGACCCTTGGTTTGTAATGAGTCGTGGGAAGATCTTAACACCGATAAACTTCATGTTAACAATTGTTTTAAAAGACATCGTTTCGTGGGGGTTTTAAAAACACACATAGTTACCCCCAAGAGTTTGAATGCCTCGCAGTAAACATTTGATAATTTATGCCAAGCAAGCTTTTAAGAGCGACTCCTATACAGTTTAATATTATAAAAGTTCAAATGAAAAAAAAAGAACATTTGCCTATTTGTAAAAAATTTCAATCATATTTTAGATTTCAAGTAAAATATTTATGTGATGGGATCCTAATGAAACATTGACACCAGGAAATGAAAGTTCGTGAGCATCAATAAATGTTTATGCAGCTAGATCACACTTCTATCATCAGACACTCTTTAATCTGGACACGGGTTTAAACAAGTTTCACCGTAAGCCATGATCCCAAAGAAACAGTACTGAATGATTGTTAATCAAATACAATCTATTTTGATACTCTCTCAAACAAAACAAAAATGATTTAACACAGCTCCAGAAAGAATATTCTTGATTTAGAAAAAATGAACATTGGTATTCATTTGTCAAAACATTTAAAACATTGCTATCCAAATTATAAATAAACATGATATATATACACACCAAATTTTAACTTAAAAAAGCAATCAATTTAATGTTTTTTTAAAAATACTTGAATAAGTTTCGCTGATTACAAACAAATCGAGCAGTCAAAGGATCTTTGGTCCAATAAATTTATATGCATAACAGAGTTTAACAGCTGTTAATCTGGAGATCTAGTCCAGTACAATAGCGCATTGATGAAACAGTAGCTAGATTTGTTTCCATTTAATGTCTTATAAAACATTTTGAAAATAAATTGAATGTAAACAGACAACACTGTCAAAAAGAAAAGAGCTCTTTCCTTTTTTTAAAAACACAAATATTATTTAAAAAATTGGCATAGCTAACAAACAGGCTCAGGTTCCCAAAACGGACATAAGTAATGGTAAAAGCTGTACGTTAAAAGTAGGGTATAGAGCTCACGATCCTAAGGTTATCAGCCACCGACACATCGAACAGTTGCAAAGCAACGTCATACCTCTCTATCGTGTTCACTCATTTCTTCCATCAGAGCAAGATAATTGTCTGTTGTGAACTGCATGAAAAAACACTACATTTACCAATAATTCATACACAAATATGAAACTTTTTCCCCCCCACAATTAAACTAGAATTGATGAAGTTAGTTTACTGGTTTTAAGTTTTAATATTTCTGCACTGTATATATCGCTTTTGCAAAGGAGAATTTCAATTTAAAACAAAGAGTAATCCAATAATAAGAAACAAACGAGTAATCCAATAATAAGAAACAAACGAGTACTACGGTAATAAGAAACAAACGAGTACTACGGTAATAAGAAACAAACGAGTAATCCAATAATAAGAAACAAACGAGTAATACGGTAATAAGAAACAAACGAGTAATACGGTAATAAGAAACAAACGAGTAATACGGTAATAAGAAAGAAACAAACGAGTAATACGGTAATAAGAAACAAACGAGTAATACGGTAATAAGAAACAAACGAGTAATACGGTAA
>JAOBBB020192870.1:0-11907 GCA_025331005.2 Zoanthus gigantus
ACAATAGAGAAACCAGAACTTTGGGATTAGAACCCGTGAGCTCTGCGTTACCAGTGCAGTTGCTCTAACCAACTGAGAAAAAGTTCAAGTTCTCTTCGGTGCAACCAGAATTAGGTTGATCATTTACAGTTTGTCTTAGCAAGTGAACAAAATAAGATTGGCATCAAAGTGATGTCAAAACATCAAATGCTAGCTTAAGAAAAATCCCACTTGCTATTAGTTTAAATCTAGCAAATTAACCTATCGTAGCTTAGTATTGTAAGTTCACTAACATAAGTGATGAAATGATTAATCATTAAATTACATGACAATGGAATGATATCTTACCAAATACAATAAAAATAAATAAAAAAAACACAGTACAAAGATTTCTCGCTGTTTTCTATGAAAATTTTAAGGTAAATCATGATTGTTTTTAATGAAAAACAATACACAATTTTTAACCAATCAACTATTGATATGATTTTGGTTAAAGTAGAATTCAATTTCTCAGAGCCTCCGTAGAAATTAAATAACCATGTATATTCAACCCTGTTGAAATTATGGTCAACCTTATCATTATATTCCTGTTTGTAATTTTGTTCTTACCAAATGTACTTCCATAAACCTCTGTCCTCAAACAGATCGCCTTTTCGAACGTCTGTGGTAAAATCCTTAGAAATCGTGTGGCTAGAGAGTCATCAAACCAGCTGGCATAGACTCCAATGCTATTACTGTTTGCTTTGAATATCTAGAAAGTAAGTTAAACACGAATCATTAATTGATTAATATTAGAAATACCTTATTTACTCAAACAAATTAAAGTATATTTAACAATTACTCCTCGATGACGAAAGGAACGTTAAGTTAAAAGTTTACTATTGATTTTGGTCCATGAAGACAAGAAGTTTCATTGGTTTAAAACCAAACTACTATTTAGACAATATACCAAGCCATTTAAAATGCATTTGCTTGATCAAAATTACTAAAAAATACCTCTTTCTAGCAGAGTAGCAAATCAAAATACAGGATTTGCAACAATTTGCTATTTGACGCCTGTAATATAAAACATGGGAATGATTTATAAGATATGCTTAAGAACAATAGTAAAATCTAAAAGTGAATTAACACAATAGAAACCATAAACATTGTCTTCTCTGAAGTGCTCTAGTCTGCCAATGTCAGAGTGAGCAGTTTACAACCAGTACCACTTACCTTAGCCGAGCGCGCAGTTCTAATAATCTTCCATCTCCTCTTGTCATTACTGTAACTAACGCTATAAGTCTTCACCCAGTCTGTTCCATTCGGGCTTCCCTGGGTAGCCAGGCCTGTGACTGTCACAACCTTTCCGAGATCCACCTGCAAATATTCACTCGTCCCACTCCCACCAGCGCACCACACCCTTGTGTTGTAAAGGCGTGCTTTCTTTGCACTATGACTGGAGTCTCTGTCTGATGATGACGTAAGCTGGAAGTCGGTTACAATGTTGCCCTCCAGACCCAACGGGGAAAGTGATTCTTTAAAAAGAAGTATAGTATTAATGAACTAATTCTTTTTAAAATAAATTACAAAAATGATGAGACGTCAAGTACGAATCTCTTATAACTGAGTGCGCGATTCACACAGCAGTTTATGAGCCGAAGCTTAGCGGTTGGTACGGATAAAACAACGAGATTCATAAAATGATGATTATATGGATTTTTGATGAAAAGAAATAGAATTAGCTTAACGGTTGACAGCGAAGAAGTTGTTTTAGCTAGTGATAACGACCCAGGCAAAACGGTTCGCTCAAAAAATCTCAAATGTAATGTTAAAAACATTTTTATTTTAATGATGTGAAATAAATATTGAATTGTATTTAAATTCTGAATATCTTTTTACAAAAAATCAATTTTAAGATTGAAGAACGTTTTGTTTGCTCATTTTCCAAAATTATTCAACGTCTGAAATTCGTCCTAATACCCTCTCTCTTAACGGAGTGAAGGAAATTTGACAAACCATCTAGGGAGATAGGTTGTTTACAACAAAGTTTCCCTTTCATGACGACTTCATAATGCACAAAAGCAGTCTTTTAGTAATGGTATAAAGCGCTGAACTGAAAATCATGGGCACGTAAATGCATTGTCTTAAGAATGTTTCCTATTCGTTAAATCTTGTGAAGATCCAGCACATGGCGCTGCTTCACGAAGTACGTGGCCATTTCGAATGTTAGTTCGTAGATAAATAATTGGAAAAAGTTCAGTGTTGTCGACATGTCTTCACAATTCAAAGATTCTCAAACTGCTGAAGCTGTTGATGAGTTTGACATTTGGGCAAAATGGACTAGCCTTCGCACTGAATATTGAAAAGCCGCTTAGTAGCCAAGCTGTTTATCTTGTGTGACAACAGTCACACACATAAATTTTGCATATATTACCGACCTCCAGCTCGTGTGGTTCTTTAAGAGTCACTTTACTCCGGTCTGAAGTTATAATGGTTTCCTTGTTTCACAAAGTTGTATTTTTTGTAACATTGTGACTAGATTTTATATTTCCGTTCTCAATAAACTCGTGCATTTATTGACTAAAGACAAAAATTGAACCTAACGTCTGGTGTTTACTTCGTTATTTTAATTTTATAAACTCGTGAAGTTATTGATTTGAAGACACAAATGGAACCCTTACTTATTGCGTTTACTTTGCCGTTAAGTTAATGCTATAAACTTGTAAATTTATTGACTTGAAGACAAAAATTGAACCTTACTTTTATTTGGCATTGTCTTTCCTTAATTTTAGATGCTTCCTTGTCGCTGTTGTTAATAACCATTTGAACAACGTAGTGTTGAATAATTACCAATGTGGATGCATAAACTCGTGCATAAGGAAAAGTGGGAAGCCGAAAATCACATGAAGGAAAACAGCTGAGATTGAACTAAGTGAGATTGGTTTGACATGGGGACACGCTCAGGCAATCGAGAAGGACCAAACTCGGTGGTGGAGGGACATCGTTTCGTCCCCTATGCCCCACAAGAAAAATCCAAGATTTTGAGTCCAAGAAGCTGTTTTAATAGGTACTACGGCCAACCCGACGTGGATTTATATCCCATTTAAAGTAAATCAGAAAAAAAAAAAAAAAAAAAAAAACGGTTACATCAAAAATATAGTAATAATTACGCAAGCTCAACCACTGAACCATGACCTTGTGAAAGCGACAAATAGGACAATTATACATACCTCGAATGGATCCATAGACCTCAACTCTCAAAGCAGGATGGATGTTATAGGCCACTGGTTTAATCAGGATAAATTTGGCTTGAGTTGGTGGGTGAATAAAGTTCTTGACAACAGAGGTTTTGTCATAGTTCCCTTGAAACGTCTAGCAATCACAAAATCATACCAAATATTGATATTGGAAAAGAAATATATTATTTTGCACACCAAATGAGTTACTAAAAGTTATAGCATACAGTATAGTAGTATTTGCCACACTAGTGACAAGTACTTTTCATGCTTTCTTATATTTGGTTAACTCGAAAGTGATTCACTTTAATTGTCCTTGATACGTTTCAATTAGTGTATTGGCTCAAACTTTATGATCACCTGACTTGCCAAGTAAATTGATGAACGCGACTGTGCTGATCAGGCCGCGCGCGACATTATAAAATCTTATTTATTTTTAAATTGCCAAGTATAAATACGTTTTATGCTATGAGTTACATAGATGTATAGTAAATACTGAATGAATTATTCACATCAGAGACAGTGAAATTGGAGGATATTTATTTGCACACGATATTTCTATTCTAAATACCGTTATTGCCGTCGTCATATTTTGTTTTTCATTCTTGGAAAAAGTTCAAGTTCAAGATTATCCAACTTGTATCACTTATATTACGTGTATATTTAAAGGAATTTTATTAACTACGTTTTTCCGTCAAGTTCTTATGTTAACCTCAAAGAGTTATATAACTTAAAGAGTCGAAAACGTTTGTTTTAACTTTTTAAAAATTTTTAAACTTTTTTACCATTTTAATATTTTAAAGGAACTCAAATAGAATTTATATCAATGTATGTTGTTCTCAAATAGAATAATTTACAGTAGTATTAAAAACTAAACTAAAATATGTACATAGGCGGAAGACATTCCAGGATGATTTACAGTCCAAAATCAAGATACAAGATCAAAGATATTTGGAATAACTTTTGTTAATCGAGGTCTGACGTATTAATAGTACAAAGTAAATATTTAAATATTTAAAATCACAAATGACATTTGCTGTTAGTTTTATTAAAACATCACTACAAAGCGTTTTAGATCAGGTTAATCAACGCTCCATCAAATTAACGTGCATCCATAATTATATTGCTACTGATGCTTGTTGCAAACGTCCTGGAGGTATGCCGAGCAAAGGATGAGATTCACTTCGGTGTTGGGTCTAGAAGTAGGGCCAGTGTGTTTGAAGAAGAAGGAGAAAAGGGAAGTTATGAAGCTTGAAATATTTCCGTTTGCAATTGGTTTTTGGCAACTTTGCTGACCGTTCAAGATGCCAGTAATATAATGATAGCCTTCTTTAACTTTCTTATCCTTACTCCCCGCTTTATTAGTATCCCCCAGATTACGTCATTAGCTGTTGTCACGTGATATTTTGGCCGCGCATAAGTATTGTCATTTTAGGTTCTCCAATTTATGTTTTACATAACTCAAATTTAAGAAACATGCCTGAAGTGCTATATTTTACAATTATGATAAAAAAATTCATAGGCGCATTAAGGTTTACTGCCAACGAGCCAGGCGAGAGAAGAAGCGAGCCATGGCGATGCGGCAGCATCATAGAGCCGATGCACGTGTAGAAAGCATGCAGGGAGAGAAAAACCTCGACCTAGATGTAAAGTAATGTAACAATAGATTTTGTGTGAGCCAATCACAGCACAAAACATTTTCAATGAACAAACAGCGGCTTATTCATTTTAACAAAGACATTCAGTATCAGACAAGTGTCAAAATTGATAAACATTGCCGTAAAAAGAGAAACATTTTAATACGCAAAACAACAAGTTACAAGAAAATTACTTATGTTCGAATGGTACACGCTGCGGTATCCCAATTTATTTATTTTTGTTTTAAAATTAAAATAAGAGCGCCAGTTCTCAGTACTTGCACAGCTCAGGTCTGCCGTTCTCGTACTTTTGTCTTGCTCGCGCGTTGGCACTTAGCGATAGCTTTTACTAGTATATATGTATCATTAAGAACTAAGAAGGACCTCCGATTTACACCAATTTAGTCTCAATTTCATCAGTTTGTAGTTTTCTCTTTTCTCCCACTTATATACGCTAACTGAACATACACTCCTAAATTACATGTTAACGTAAAATCAATAGACACTCGTAGATAGAATAAGATAGAATAAGGTGAAGAAGAAGACATGCAAATTGTTACGTAGGAGATCTCTCCTACTGCGCAATTTCACCGAATTCCTATCACTTTTTTTTTTATTTCATTATTTGTGGGGATATCAGAATTTCGAAACAAAGCAATCCATTAACTTACTTCATTAAACTGCAAATGTTCGCCGTCCATTGAGAGCTGCAATTGATACTTTGCCACCCAGTAATTACTACTACTGTTGTAGCCTTGGGTTGCTATGGCACAAACGATGGAAGCAGCTCCAAGATCGATTTTTAAATATGCAGAATCCTTGTCGGATGTTAAAGGAACCCAACCTTTGTCACCATGCAACCTTGCCAAGTGCGGCATCTTATTGGGCTCGTAGGATGACGCCGAAAACCTGTGGTCTGGTACGAGTGTTCGATTTGCCAGGCCCAGTGACATCGCGGAACATACTTGAAGGGTGATTTAACAACTGTTAGCTCAACGTTTTTGATCACTATTCAAATTAATTAATTTTCCATTGCTTGAGCTACATTTAAAGTTGAACACACCCTAGCAAATCTACGTATTTTTTTTTGTTCTATAACTCAAGGACGAGGTTAGTCAAGCTAAGTAGAATGCAGAATAAATAACTTTAAAATGGTCCTCATTTATTGACATAGGTTATGCATTAGATATTTACTTATCTTATCGGTAAATACAAACAAGCTTGACCAGTGATGAATTTCCATATTCTAAGCAATCTAAGAATTCAATGTCGAAAGAAGTACTTCCTTAGAATCCAATGCCAAACTATGAAGTTAAATGGAAAGGGGAACTATCAAGGTTTTGTATCAGAGAGAACCGATGTTTTGAGGAACACACTCGACTAAGTTTTCCAGTTTTAAAAACCTTGAACTAATTCCCAAGATATGATCACAACTTGTTGCTCTGCTGTAATAAATCAGACTGTATTCCAAGACATAAAAAACTAAGGGCATATCCAAAGATAACAGTTGCTAAAATCACTACACGTGGTTATAAAAAACTTTAATGTAGGTCAGTATATTGTTTGGGCCGGTATGGTTAGCGCAGTTGTAAGATCTCTGCTTTCCGACCTAACGTCAACAGTTTGAGATTTGAATATTTGTATACGACCTTCTATCCCGCCTAAGCTAACTCAGCCTTCCATCCTTCCGGGGTAGGTAAATGAAGACCAGAAACCTGAGATAAGCACCGGCTCCATGGGTCACTAGGCTCGTAAAGGGTTTAGCTTAATATATTGTTTGGACTGCCATGTTTTGACATGTTGTCAGAATATTAAAATCAAGCGATTGTGCACAGCATATAAATATTAGTATAAACCATGCATTAAAGATAATAGAATCTAGTCACTTTATACTGTGCAGAATGGCCAAAAACGGGGTTTGAACGGATTTTCTATTTAGACTGTCTTTGGAGTTGTCGCTTACAACAAAACAAGTTAGCAGACATAAAATCATTAAAAATATGTCATCGAAAAATCTTGTAATCGTTCTTCATCAAATCGTATCCTAAACTCAAATGATGGTCTAATGAAAAAAAATATTGAATAACACTATTCATAAAGACATAAAGAATTGTTTCTCGTGAAAGAAACTTGCGTTAACGTTGCTCTTTACTAAAAAAAATTAAGAATATACCCCCAGTGGAGGGGCCAATAAGAATGCGAGACTTGGCAACTGTCTATTAGAAGAGTAATGCGAACTATACCAACGTCTTTCTTACCTTCAGGTTGACTAGGCGGATAGTGGTATAGCTCAACTCTAAGTGTTGGAAACAATATGTAAGTAACTGGGTAGATCCTGATAGCACTAGCTCTCGCTTTTATTTTCAGTATATTGGTGACAGTGTTCTTTTCGTCCTTGTTTCCTTGGAATACCTGACGAATGGAAGGGTAACATAGCAGAAGCATAACTAACTAAAACGAATCATTATTTATACACGGTTTTGAAACATGGATAGCACATGTCTGCATGCTAATAGCTTACTTTAAGCCACTAAAATGGGAACTAAGGCCTTGTTGGTAGGGGCATTACCCACTAAATTACATAAATTTACCTTAAACAAATATGAACCTGGATGTTAGCAGCCATGGACAATTATTTTGGCCTTTTTGGGCCTCACAAGCATGCCATATCTAACAAACAGGCTCAGGTTCCCACAGAAGGTAAGAAGTAATAGTGAATATTAGCAGCCATGGACAACTGTTTTGGCCGTTTTGGGACTCATTACTGTCATTAGCATGGAGTAGCTAACAAACAGGCTCAGGTTTCCACAGAATATAACAAGTAACAGTGGGAACGTTATCCTTAATGAACACTCGGTTGAGTAGAATTTGCCTTGCACTACTTTCCAAAAGCTTATACGATTTCTGTATAATCCTTTGCAGCTAGCAGATGAAACTTTAAGTCACTCTCTAGACGGCAGAATAAACATCACAAAACTCGTAAGGATGGAAAAGTCGATCAATTTTGGTGGAAAACAATTGTAAAACAACACTCAAGTTCTGAGGCAACCGGGACTCGAAACTCTAGCTGAATAGCATTTAAAGTCGTTCATTTTAAATGCAGAACTTTTCGTTTTGAAGCCAACAATATTCATGATCTTGTGATGAACCTTAGCGTTACAACAAGAAGCCAAGGTACGGATTCCCTTCTCTGTTTCCTTGCTTGTAATTGGATAGCGAAATTAAAAAGTCAATGCCTTAGACTTCCGTAAAATTCCGATAATAAGCACCATCGTGTAGAAGCCCCGGAGCGTTTAGGAACCAATTTCTGAAACGGAAAATTTCTTCCATGTCTAACCCGTGCCCCCCTCTTTCGCCCCCCCAAAAAAATAGCCCAAAGGGATTATAATTAAATTTGAATTTGATATCCAATGGTTTTTTGTAAAATTGTATTGCAATGTAGGTGATATTGACAGTTGTAAGTACATTACTAAATATAAAAAAGTAAAAAAAAATCAGTAATAAAGTTAGGTTGTGAGCTAAATATCTCAAATAGATATCTGAACAGACATAGCTATAATGCCGCTGAAAAAAATTACAAAACAGTTACTGTTCATCAGCAGGATGCCTAAATTGTGTGCAATTCTACAATAATTGGTTTCGAAAAATTACAATTGCTTGAACAAAAAATAGTGTTTTCAAAACGCAAATATTCGTCCATGTATAAGCTCTTTCACCAAAATTAAGCCACGGGGCTTTTTATCGGATTTTTACGTTATTTATGAGCTTAAGCACACATCATTCCAGCCAAGAATTGATTAAATTAAGCGTTATAGCTCGTTGCCGAAGTTCATAAGTAATCTTTCTAATAAACTTTTCAAAGGATTGAAAGCATGTCTTTCAATAACTTGTTGCTAAACGTACCTTGACACGTGACCCTTCTTTGTAAAATTCCCAAACAGACTGATCAAGGGATAATGCAAGTTTGTACGATGTCACCCACTCTTTGTCAGCTCCTCCGTTCCCACCATACCCACCGTGTCCTTGAGTAGCAATAGCGTAAATGGAGCGCACGGTACCCAGATCAATCTGTAGATAGGCAGAATCTTTTTTGCTCGTCGCTGGCGCCCAACCGAACGGTTTGTTCAACCTGGCCTTGGACGCTTTGTACCTGTAATCATACTCCGATGAAGCAGAAAAATGTGAATCGGGAAATACTGTTGGATCTGAGACACCGAAGGCTGTATTTGATTCAACTGAAAACAAACACGTTGTCTTATAAATCGATTTAAAATGTTTCATGGAAACGCGTGCGCAAAAGACAACCACAATTACTGCTGCGGACAGAATTTCGAAAGTGATTTTACAAGTGGTCAAGAAAACAAATATAAATCGTTGAAGTATTACTGTGCTTTCACCGCTGCTTAACAATAACAGTTATTATTCAGTTTGTCAAAACTGGACATATTTAAGGGTTGTCATAATTCACCAAGATTAAAATTATCAAAAATCAGGTAAAAACAGTTCAAAATCGTTTTTGTTAAAAGTTAACTTTCAGACTCTAATGATGAATGAGGTAGTTCGAAAACGTTCAGTTAAATTTCTACAAAAACGATTTTTACCTGTTTTTACCTGATTTTTAACGAATACTTAAGGTTAGTTACTGGATGTGAGTGGTTTGTTTACAAATAAACTTGGCGATATAATGAACCAGAAATTTGAATAATGCACGATGCGAAGCAAAGCGAAACAGAGTGCATTAAGAACAATTTTGAGTTCATTATATCGCCAGCAAGTGGGTGTATTTATAAACAAACTAAAGCTGAAAGTAACTAACCCTTTTAATATGCAATCTGAGTTCACTGCATTGCAAGGCGCCATACATAACTTAAAGAATTTAAACCAAGAGGTTGAACAAACAAAACTCTTTAAATTATACTGATAAGTACATAATTAAAATGGCATATTAAGTTCAAATAAAATAAAATAGAAACCACAAAAAGCTGTACATTAAGGAAAATTAAATATAAAACTTTTAAAAGTTAACGCTAAGGAGATAATTTTCACCTTGAGCAAGTAGCGAAACATGCACTGAGATTTGTCAGAAGCTGAAATTAAATCGTAAAAGAAATGTAGCAAATACCTTGTTTTAGAAGTTATCAGCATGACCTTTAAGAAGTAATTCAATGTTTTAATAAAACACTAGAAGAATTCAACAAGTATTTGAAGTGTTTACACACGTCTTCATCCCCAGTTTAGTACCGACCAAAAATCGCCATCTTGAAGTGATCGTGTCAAAAAAAAGTCAGGAATCTGCATAGTTTCGCTCTCAAGTGTCCGCCGCAATAAAACAAACCAATTTCAATAATTATAATTCCGGTATTTAGTAAATCTGGCAAAATGTTGAATTCTATTTTAAAAAATCAAACAGCAGCAAAAATGTCGCAACTGCTTCACAAGAAACCCAAAGTTCAAACTTGTCTAGAAGGCGGGAAAATTGCTGGACGTGCGCCAAAGAGCCCGCCAAATTAAATAACTTGAGTGTATACCCTGACAAATGACAACTTTCGCTGGAGTACTGTAAACGCTCAATAAAAATCCTTTTGGCTGATATAGGCTGTGGTTTGAATTGATTGAAGACTCGGCCATGGTTAAATCAAGAACAAAGGTTAACGTTCATAACCGCACGGTCGTGCCGGTTAGTGACAAATAAACCGAAATCACGTGATCAATTTTGACCAATTGCAGGCGCGGATTTTTTATAGTGAACGAAGGTTGCTTATTTAATAGAGATTATTACATGGCAGGATCTTGATATCGTTGTTACTCATGAGTTTTGTAAATTTATCTGAGTCAGTATATAATATATGTAAGCAAATATAATGACATAGCAAGATCATAGATCCGGATATTGTTTTTATTCACTTGTTTTGGTATCATACCGCTCACTCGCTCGAAGAATCGCTCGTTTGCGCTGTGATACCAAAACAAGTGAATAAAAACAATATCCGGATCTATGATCTTGCTATGTCATAATATTTGCTTACATATATTATATACTGAGTCAGATAAATTTACTCAGCAATAAAGACAAATTTGTTTTATTCTTGGAATATGATAAGGCTTGATACGAGTCAAAATGACCAGAAGAGATAAGCTTAAAAGCTGAAAAGTTTGAAAAAACATTACAAAATTGAGGAAAAATGTGTGAAAATTAGTTATATTGAAGTGCTTCTAAGTGTTCCTTCACTCGAGAACAGCACAAATCGAGGGTCTGACGTTTTGTTGGTGAAAAAATTGCAATTTTACCATACAAAACTTTCCGCGCTCTCACCTTCTGACGACATCAAAAACAAGAACAGTGATAAAAATGAAGTAATATCGTATCACTGTTTTTATCACTTCACTGATACGATTTTTTTACGGCTTTATCACAAGGATATCCTGTCACAGTATATAATAATTTTAATTTATTCAAACACTTTGGCATCATAATGGAGTGGCGACTTTATTCCGCAATAAAAAATGATACATTCAAGCAAAACGATAAACAAACCTGGTGGGAACGGAATGTGATACAACTCCACTCTCAATGTTGGATGAAGTATATATGCCAATGGAAAGATTCGCACTGCCACTGCTAAAGCACTTCTTGACAAAACATTTTTGACAATGGAATATGAATTCACATTGCCTTTAAAAACCTGATAAAGTAAATACTTAGATGAGTCTGTTTAGTTACAACACCGACTTTCTACAAACAGGTATAAAGTCTTATGCGACCTGGGTTAAACGGTTTGATCGGCGAAGGAAATGTGACATGGTGTGGAAAAGGCAGAACAGAAAGAGGAAAAACACGTTTTTCAATGCAACTAAAAGAAGGAAATCTTTTTCCACATTCAATGACAGCTTAAAAATGAAACTGTCTTTTTCCTTTTGCTAGTTTCATTAATTTTAAGTATTATTTTTACTACGCCATTAATCAATATGATTCAAGGTTCTATAAGGTTGTAATGACGACGACGACGACGACGACGACGATGATGATGGTGATGGTGATGGTGATGATGATGATGATGATGATGATGATGGTG
>JAOBBB020192949.1:0-11906 GCA_025331005.2 Zoanthus gigantus
TAAAAATTTCCCTCTTCAAATCTCCTTCTCAACTCTTTCACTATCCACCAAAATTTTAACCGTAATGCCCCCTTAACGATAAGTAATTAACTGTAGGTAATTGCTGTAATGACAAAGACAATGGTAACAATGATGATAACTTCAACGTTAATGATAATGACAACAATAATTTTTTTCTTTGTGTTATGTGATTACTCCGGCTTTGTTTTTCTGGACAGGTTTGTAATCGCAGAACGATAGTACCTTCTTTGCACTAAGCGAGCTCACCTGAGGCGGGTTCTGAAAGAAGAAAATGAAAAAGAAATTTACAGTTGAGATGGAAGATTCATTATTGGAAACTCAAATAAAATATATATATTAAATGAACACTTCAGGTCGACCTTATGTAAGCCGTTTAGTTTTTAAGCCCCTTCCTCTTCTCCTCTTGTAAAGACGTAAGGCAAAATACCAGCTGTCGCTACTCCGAGTTTCACGCCAGTTGGCGATCTTCAGGGGACTGACAGGTCAATTTTATTATAAGCACATATAAACAGAAGCGACATCTAAAATAATGGTGTTATATTACATGACGACATTTTGACAGTTCGGAGCGTTTACTGAGAATGTTCTTTATATATACCACAAATATACCATTCAATACTGCAAAGCTGAATGAAACTAACATTTGTTCAGGAGAAAATAAGACTTGTCTTATGTAAGATTCGTCTTAAATAAGATGCGAAATGCTTAATTGTATATATTGTAATATAAAAAACAAGCATTTGTGTCTCATTTTAGTCTCGACTTACATAAGAAGTGTCTTAACTTGGAACAGAATTTTTGGCTGCTCTTAGTTAGTCCGCCACTAGTTATATAATAGACGTAAACTTCCTCGTATAAATGGTTTCGCGTTCTAAATAAGAAGTGTTCAAACTATAAGTGCGTATGTTCAAAAATAAGGCGAAAACAATTTATACGAGATGTTTGCGTCTTATGTAGGACGCGAACGTATAAATGGTACAGTTCGCGTCCTATTTAAGACGCGCTTCGCTAAGTCGCTTTTTAATTTTTCCCGTATAAATGTTCATAATGTTTTAAACGTCCTAAGATATGACTACCCAGCATCGCTGAACCATTGTTTCAAAAAATGGCTATAAAGCCCCAAACAGAAAATGTAACTTTCAAAGATGACCACCTTCTATGAACAGCAATACCAAGTTAATAATTTTCAAATCACTGCTATTTTACAGTTGTACCCTTTCTTTCTCTTACTTCATCATTTAAAAGTGTTTTTATCCAGTTACTTTCAAAATCTGCTTTATAACCCCTTTGATTACTTTTCTTGTATACTAATCCCACTGTTTTTTTACTCCCCCTGGTAACTTTTCTTGTGTATTAGTTGCACTGTTTCTTTCTCGCCTCCCTGATTCAAAGTTTTGTTTGTTTTTATTGTGATTTAGTTAAGAAATAAAACATTTTCTCCGTGCCTTCATAGCCTGGTGAAAACCGAGGCAAACGTTTAGGAGAGTTTGAGAGCAGGTCAGTGAAAACCCTCTGACTGCGTCTCAGGTTTTCACCTGCTGTGAGGGTTTTCATAGCGCTATGAAAACACACTTAGAAACCAATTAAACACAAATGTAATATCCAAATTGTTTCATAAATAAAATTTTAGCCTATCTTTTTAATAATCCTTAGAAATGTAATCTTTTCTCCTTTTCCAGTACTTCATTGTTTCCATTCCTGTTTTTCGTCCTTTTACTAATTCAGTTTTATTCTTCCTCTTTGCCACAATCCCACCTCTCCCAACCCCCCTCAAAAAACAACAACAACAAGAAAACGTACCTCCACAGGTTTTGCAGGACTTGGGACAGTTGCCAGACATCCAAGGAAGATTCTTATGGCATTCTCCGCTGTTTGCCCACTGCGGACATTTATCGTTGGTGTCTATGCATTTACACTCTAAAGTAAAATCATAGGTAAAAACAAGTCATCAACTTGGTTTTAAGAAAATCAGAAAAAGATTATTTCAATTTTGTATATTCTTTTATGTCATTTTAACCTATATGTTGTGATGTTAATAGGTAATCAGTTTAGTTATGTTGATCCAAGAAAACTCGCATTTAAGTATAATTTAATTTGTACACATCATTTCAATTATCCTTCTCTTTTTTTTCAACAAATGTTGTGACACTATTAATTCGAGCAACAGAAGACAACTGATAAACTTTCTTGTAGGAAATCGCCCCATATATGATAATCAGGATTCCGAAATCCAGGAACATTTGCTCGTGGATCCGGAATTCTAGTCTTTGGAAACCGGAATTAAAATCTAGGAATCTAGGAACCCGGAATCCCGACAACAATTGCAATCTAGCTCTTTTGGAATCCGGGACCCAGTACCTGGTATACGGAATCTATGTCGTGGAATCTGGGATCTAGTACCTGGTATACGAAATCTATAGCGTGGAATCTGGGATCCAGTACCCGGTTTATACAGAATCTATAGTGTGGAATCCGGAATCTATGAATGTCACGGATTACCTTACATTGGACGAATAACAATAACGGTGACGGTGATAGTGATAACCGTAATAACTTCATAAAAGCTATAATACGAACACTTATCAAAAACATTTTACCAAGGTGAAACGCGACTACAAACTTATGGTAAAAATGACGTACTACTTACTGCTAGGATCTGGGCTGTTAGTGCCAGGAAGAACTGGGGACAGAACATTAAGGCGTTAATATCAGTGTACAATTGTTTTCCGAGAGATAATAGTTCAGGACTATTAAATGTTAATTCAATTTAAGATTATTAAAAGAGCTACACATCATTATTACCTTATAAGGTTAACGGCAAAAGCAAATTCAAGACAATGTGAGTGACAAGGTAGATAGAGAGTTCAAATGATGGTGAAGAAAAAACGAAGATACTAAATCGAAACGACATAGAGGTAAAACAAAAATGAAGGAGGAAAAGAACATTTAGTCCCTACTTCATGTACGTTAACTTTAATATAATGTAATTTCAGAAAACAAGTAATTGAAAGACAATGTAGTCTTGTGGCCTACAATCTTGAATTCCAAAGGTTTGGGAGCCATATAGACCAGTTTCGAATTCCTAGTTGCTGCTGATTTAAAGTGACTGCAGATTTATTTTATACAATCTTAGCCTCCTATTGTTGTTAAATATTCAAAAATACTTGCGAGACAGATAGCAAGAAAGCACACCTCAACAATACACACAGTTGTAAGTAGTGTGAAACTGCATTGGCGCTAAGGAATATATAACTTGAAAGTGAGGCTAGGACTGTACAAATTGAATATGTTGTCATTGTTGGCAGCGGCAACTACCAATTCAAAAATGGTTTATTGAGCCAGTGCTAATGCACGAGAACAACTTCTTGCTCGGCAGCTAAGCTTTGTGTTTTCCGCTCCTTTATTTCCCCCACCCCCAGGATCACTATTTTATTTTTCTTCCCATTCCCCCTCTCCCACTCGTCCAACATATAAGTAAAATATAATCCAATGTCTGGATGTTACAACTCATGGATACTGCGCAGGCGTAAGAGTAGAACTACAATTCAGAGCAGAACTAGCATCCTCAGCGTGCAGGCAACTCCTTCAAGATTCCTATTAACCCTTTCAGTGCCAGTTGTATTTTTAAATTCTCCCAACCTGAGCCCATACTTTTCATTGAATACATTTGAGAGAATTTGACTTTTAAACGTCAGTAGTTGGCTTTGTTTGATCAATTCTCATTTTCTCATCTTCAAATGTCATATTTTGTATGTGTTATATAAGGAGAAGTTGGTTGTTGATAACTGACTGGCACTGAAAGGGTTAAAGAGTGAGTCAGTGACACAGTCTCACACCAAAGGTATTTGGAAGAAGGTGCTCGTGACGTCAGACTTGATAATGTGCTTCCACTGAGAAATGTGATGCAGTGTGGAGTCAACATTTGTCATAAGGTATAGTGGCGGTTTGTTGTATCTTCTGATGTCTACAATGGCAGTCATGAGGTGGGGGCCACCAGAGGGTTTCTTAACCAAACAAGATGGGTTTAAATATTTCACAGAACACCGATGTCTTGAATATGCCCATGATCTCCAATTCATCAAATTTCTGCTGAAGCTCGACCACCTTGTTGCAAGCATATATAGTGAGAGAGTTACCCTCTACATTGTGAGAGCACAACAGGTCCAATATTTACTCTAGCAGTGAAGTAGCCAGTAGTGCCTTTGTAGCATGCATGGGAAAGTTGGGTCGAGCTGGAACTCTTCAATTAGGCAGAGAATTTTGATCATATATCTGGAGAAAGGAGATTATCAGGGTCCAGAGACACATTGTTGGACGTCTGGGCAGTTGGAGGGAAGGTGGCTGTTGTGAAGGTGGCACATTGAGATAGTGTAACTGATGAATACACTAGATTAACATGGAAGAAGTTGATTGCAAGTGACATCCCGTTGCCCAGGATGACTTGTCTTTTGACAGGGCAAACAGCTTCATCATTTTTCTCTGTTAAAGGGATGCTGGGAAGGAAATCCACTTTTAGAGTTTTAGTGATGAGTGCCTTAAATTTAAAAACACATGAGTCATGAGTGAATGATAGATGCATTTCCTCTACTATCTGAAAGGGGATAAGTCGTAGGCATAGTTGGTCAGTTGAGAGCTTGGTAAACCGAGACGCTTAACAACATTTGGTGTATCATGTTGCCAGTTGCTCTTCTGGTGATAGTGATACAGCCTGCATGATGGTCATAGTAGGTATAAATCATTTGTGTTGTAAGTCAAACAGTGCACAAAGTCATAGTTGATAGTGTGGTTTGTTAAGACTTTTCTAAGCTCCTTCCAGGACTACTTGCTGGACAATCACTGGCTTTAAATCCTGGGAATCTCTCTTAAATCCCTTGGATTCTATAGTGCAGAACATAAAAAAGTGGAATGCCATCCAAGAGTTAGATGGATTTTAATAAATTTTATATACTTTTAAATACTACATTTGTATAGAGCTCTGCCACCATAAAACAAGGGAAAGCTTATTCAAAGTTTTAGTATCCCAAACATCCTCATTAATGTCCATGTCATTTTATTTTGTTGTGATACTGTTTGTGGTAATAAAACATAGTTTTGTTTACTATACAGAAGGTCTTGGAAGCCACAGAAGAAGATGAAAAACAAGCAGAGTTTGTTAAAAGTGTACAGATTCAGGACAAGCTTGAAAAAACAATAGCAGAGCTAGAGGACCTTAGAACAGCATTTGGGACTATGAAGGTATGTTCACTGATAAAATAGAGGCCGATTTTTCTATGACAGTCTATATGACGGAAAAAGTAACAAGCATAACTTATCCCTTGTGGCTGATCGACACAACTACTCTACTCATAGTGTAACCAGTAAGTTAACAAATTTCATTTAAGCAGCTCAGAGCTAATATAAAAAAATTCTGTCTTACTGTTATAGGCACGTACTACTGGGACATTATTCCTTTATCTTTAATATCAAAACCCACAAAATATCTTTTCGAAAAGTATGTCCAACATTTCTACCTTTCTCAGTATTAGCTATTTTCCGCTATTTGTAATTTCAGTAATTTTTGTGTGTTTAATAATCTTTTAATATACATATGTATGTATCCCTCTCCTCCATTTTGATTCCTGGCATCAGTATACTTTTAAATTTACTTTAATTTTGTGACAAGTTAACGGGCATGTTATTAGAAGTGTAACGCTTGTTGGATGTGGCTGGAATTTAGAATATAACTGTGTTACACATGCGTGCTGGTAATGACACAGCCACTAAATAGGGCACTATGGCCTCATCTGTCAGAGGGACTAAGCCCGTACTAAAACCCTTAAAAAAAGAATGAGCCTGAATGTTAGCAGCCGTGGACAGCTGTTTCGGCCTTATTGGGCCTCGTCAGCACGGCACAGCTAACAAACAAAGCTCAGATTCCCACAGTTTTACTATAAGGTTCCCTATTTCTTTTCTCTTATTAACTTAAATAACTATACAGAACCAATCTTGTAACTATAATTGTAAGATAAAAAAGATGAAATTACCCAGCATCAAAATTATGATAGTACTCTTTGTTTGTCCACCCAAAATTTTGCAACAAGTTCGAGGCAGTTTACCAAAAGGTTTACTGTACCTGTCAATGGCAACAAATCAGCCATGTTTCGGCTTATGACCCCATACTGCAGCAACTATGAGTAACCATTCTACAGGGCAGGCCAGAGTCAAAGTCAGATTTACCTATACCCATTCTTTGACCATCTCAATATCCTCACAGTTCAAGATGAACTGGTATTCAAGGGTCTGCTTTTGGTTGTACCATACTGCCTTCTTAAAGAGATCATTTCAGTTGTACACAGCATCCATTTTGGAATTGATGGTTGCATTTGTAGAGCTTGTGAAAGCCTGTACTGGCCTCGATTTTCGCCAGAGCTGCGAGAGTACATCTCCAAATGTAATATCTGCCTTGCACACTGAACTGGTCAAGCCAAAGAATTGCTTATAAATGCAACATGAAGTGGTAGCTCAACCTTGGTCAAAGGTAGGTGTTGACTTGTGTTAGCTTATAGTTTGATTGAAGTTGCTCGTTTGAACAGAGTGCATGACTCATGCAGCGACATCAGAGAAATAAAAGCAGCATTTACCCGGTATGGCATACCTGATATGTAAACAAGAAAGAAATGCTACATCTTGCCAGAGTTCTGTTGAGAAACTTTGAAAAACAAACAAGATTCGAGTCGCATTTACGTTTTTGTCACGACTTAAAGACTAAACATCCTGCCACGTTTTCTCCAACTAAAACCTCTCATGAACTACTTGAGAGCAAACAAAATCGCCTGCCGTGTGAGTTGGAGCTATCTGCAGCTTTTTAATAGTTCATGCCACCTTAAAATTGACGACACGAAAAACACAACTCAGGGTGTCCAACAAAACATCAGTGGACTAGCAACAGCTTTAGAAACCATCTTACAACGAAACCAACTGAAATAACTTGGCATTCGTGCAAGACACCGATATAAATTATTGAGAAACCCGCACAACAAACAGAAAAACAACAGCATTAAACAATAAAAAAAGATGGGTCGTAAATACTTCTGACCACAGTCTTGATGCTAATGAGATATCACTTCTTAGGAAAGGGATGAATTTTGCAGTTATTCCCAGGTATGTGCCAGTTAAGGAGATTGTAACCATGGTGGAACAAAGCATATCGAATCTACCTCGAGAAGTCAAAAGTGACGTTTGCAACATTCTAAAGAAAGCAAAACCACCCAGGGTCTCGAATGTGAACACAAAGAAACGGCAAGCAATAGGCAACTTGAAAAGAAATAAGGGAATCCTTGTTTTACCAGCTGACAAAGGAAACACCAACTGAGTATCAAAAGCATGAGCATTTAAAGGGGTCTGGAGGCATACTTCCTACCAGTAAAATACTTCCCATTTTTCTCAGACTTTCTGTGAAACAGTTAGTAGCCACACAAATTGGGATAAAAACTGAGGGGGGGGAAAGCAAAGGACTCCTCTTTGACCCCTTTTTTTACTACGGTCCTCCATAAGAAAAAGTAGTTAATTTTACAGTGTACCAATATCCACCACTTTGACCATGCAATCTAGTATAGTTTCAATTAAATTGGTATTAAAAAAAGTTTGATCCAAGTGGATTATCACTATAATGATGTACTTCAACTAACATACTTTCATTTTATAAAATTCTTGTTTCTTTTACTTTAGGCTGAACTTGCTCAAGTGAAAAAGAGAAACAAACAACTCTGTCATATTCTTGGCCAGGGAGAAAGTATGACTGCATGCTGTTATAATAGTTACCTTAAAAAATATACTTTTTTTGTAATAATATTGATTAATGTTTTATTAAAGAAATCTTGCAACCAGTTTTTATTATTGTAAAAAAATTGTTTTTCATTTCAGTGAGGGAGAAGTCAGAGTTGTTATTACAAATTGAAGACTTGAATCAAGTGAAAGATGAGTTGACAAAACAGGTAACTTTTAGTTGACTGAGAAGCTTTTTTATTGTATTGTTTGTAATAAACTAGTATCTGATGATTACAGAAGATCTAATATATATATAACCCTCTATCGGGGGACTTAAAAGAACCCATGCATATCTATCGTAACGAGTAGGGTGGTATTTCTCGGCGATGTTGTGTGGTCTGTCTCTTCGATTGGGAGCATTATTAATATATAAAAACATTTGTGAGCCGCTGTAGCGGACGATCCATGTAAGCCTCTTAACTGTCAGCTCTGTAATTGTATGTACACGACATTTTATAGGGGAGTTGTTATCAAGTATTTATATTACTATATCATCTCGAAATTTGATAAAATGAAGTTACAAAGTCCATCATTCCAACTGGCAATGTTAGAAGAGGTATATATTTCTCACCAGTCCGTTAGTACTTCGAAAAAATTCCTTGTTTCTTCCAAAATAAATGCATTTTACATGATAACTTTACATGTCAATGGACCGTGCCATATCAGCTTTCAGCCATAAGAGCATTAATTGGTCAACTCGTCAAGTTTATTCGTACACAAATTCTGCTGTATTTCTGAAAAAGGTATAAAAACTCCTGAAAGCAGCAGTTTCTAAGGGAGAATATAACAAAAATATTAAGTTTTTATTCCCTAGAATACAGCCCAGAAACTTTTCACGCTCATTCCTAGTTAACTGAAAACAATGCCCACGTGTTGCCTTAGTGTACTAATCAGTAATAGCTTTTGTTTCCTTCTGTGTCTTTTTCTGTCTGCAGTTCTAAACATCACTTTTCTTAGCACTTTATTGTAGAAAAACTTAGGGTAGCTGGACAAGGATAAAATCTAGATAAGTTTTAAATCAGTGTTAAATAGTTTAAACATGCAAGAGTGCAGTTTAAATATGTTTTAATAGTCATATCGTTCTCTTTCTTTCACGTTGGCTCGATTGCCAGCCGTTTTGGGAGTCCGTAATCAACGCGGGCTCACAAAACGGCTGGAAATCGAGTCTACCGTCATCAGTATCAATCAACGAGATCGCCTTCGGTTTTTAAAGTCCGCGAAACGTTACACTAAAAAACGACGTTGCTATATAAATCAAAATTCACTGTTTTTAATTCAGTTTTGAAAAACGACTGATCACTGATGATGCTTGTAAGACCATATCGTATGTAGCACACAAGCTGAGTATAAAACAAACAAAAGACCTTTGAAAAATCAAAAACAATTAGCTAACATAATTCATGAATCGAATTGAGGGAAATGATGTTGCTAGGAAATGATTCAGTTTTATTTAAAATGTTCTTTTTCTAACGCACCGAATATATTTACGCAATGAGTGGATGAAGGGATTTCACTTTGTCTTGACATGCATTTACCTCTTTCTAAGTATTTTTATTTTATCGTGTTCCTGGGAACGTTTTCGTATTTTATGTTGCACACTTTTACATCAGTGAAACTTCCAGTAATCAAAGTCACTTTTGAGCCTAATAACGAGAGAGACGTCAGACAATACTCAGTCAAAAACCCAGTTGCAAATGTTGACCATAACATAGAGGAAACATTGACACAGTTCGAAGTGCAGAACAACATTTTTTTCAAAAAAAGGAAAACTATGACCCCTAACACAATTTCTGTTAAAACAAAACGTGCCAAGCTTCATGAAATAGCATCTGATAACCCACAGAAATTGCTGAAGCAAAAAACGACAAACGACATTTTAACATTTCTTGAAAGCTTTAAACAAGTTTTAATGGCGGAAAATGAAGATGACAAAGACGCCATGAAAGGAACAAAGGGAAACTCTACTGTCAAACAGAAAGAACGACGAAGCTCACTGTCACAGCTACTAGAGCAACAAAAGGTAGGTTTGAGTCGTATCATATGACGTACATAAATCGCATCAGAATTCTCATACGAACTCGGAATTACTTCAATTGAAGAAAATGACCGCCGAGTGTGTCAAATGAAAGACTGTTCACTATGAGATATATTTAAGTTGGTTTGTTTTTCATATCATAGTTGTATTTTTGGGAGATTTTGGATAGGACACTCACGGTAGGTACTGCTCTACACCAAATGCTAGTAGATCATTCCTAGGCTAGAAGTAGTACAGCGTTTTTATGTGAAGCCGGCAAATTTACCTGGAAATTAGTTCTTATACTTGTATATGTAGAGATTCCCTAAAAATTATTGGATCTCAATTTGATGATCTGGAGGAAAAACGGAATAGTAGTTCAGAATTGTAGTTAGAATCGAAGTTCAGGATAGTTATGTTGATGTGGAACAAATAATCAGTGATATTTCGAAAGCTAAATCCTGTTAACAGCAGTGTATACATAACATATGTGTATTTTTCTCACTGTCATACGTATCTGTATTTTTATCGTATACTGCCATTTGTTCTTTATTGATTTAATATTCAATTTCTGATTTCTTGTATATTTGTTGAACTTTTGTTTTTGTTAAGCAGAATATTGTATGTTTTAGCGTCCACACACTACCCGCCAAGACCAGCCCTGCAGTTTGTGTTTAGCGTGTCATTATCTTAAGTGTAATGTTCTGATTAAATAAATATACTGAAACTGAAACTGAAACTGAAACTGAAACTGAACTGAACTGAACTGTAATCCCAATTTAACTACTCGAAATTGTAGATAAAAGAATACACTCGAGACGAATCGAATGCGTGAGAAAAATCCTATTTTTCTAGCTATATGCGTTCTCAGTTTAGTGTCACCCAAACTTGTGGCATATTCATTGCGATTTGTGTAACAGAAAAGATGATCTAAGTATTATTATAGTTTCCATTTTCTCCCGATTGTAAACATCGAATACACACTCAATGTATGTTTCAAAGGGAAACAGTTTTGTTTTCGCAAGAGTCCTGATCAAGTTTCCCGAGACGAAGTGGAGCGGGATACATCTGAACTTTATCAGGGGCACGTGACCAAGAATCAACCAATTATTGAGCTCGTTTTGTTGGGTGAAAGTCTAGGTATACTATCTCGCGTAGAAAAAAATTGCCGTTAAGCATTTTTTAAATTTCAGCATGCGGTTTTTTCTCTAAGTATTCTTAGAATATTCTTCCATTAGTGTTCTACTTTGTCTTCAAGTTATTGAACAATTTAACATAAAATTATTTGATTATATTTCTTTATAGGTTGCTTTAAAAAAACGAAATCTTTCGTCTGAGGATTCCTGCCCAGATGATTACGAAGGAGGTCAGTTTCAAACGCTTAAAAGTTTCAGTACAAATCGATTTTTACACATATATATAAACTTTACCTCAAACAATTTTTTTGTTTGTATTTTTTTCAATGTAACCTTGATTGTCAATTGTTGATTCGCTACGTTTTAAAATTTGTAGAAGAATTGATTAAAACATTTTAGCCAGCTCAATGAGTTTTTCTAGCAAAATGTACAACATTCTCTTTTAGCGGGTCTGTTAGTGGTAGACAAAGAGCCAATCAGCATGAGGAAGCTGGAACACTCTTTCTCGGATGTTCGCAAAGGAGGATTTTGGTTTCCAACCAATTGCAAAGCTAATAAAAAGGTTTTTTGTATTTTGTTATTGTCACACAGGGTTAGAGATAATAATACAACATTTTGTAGTGGAGGAATTTGACTGAAACGATGAAATGAGGATGGGTTTGATCACTGAACGGATAAAGGAGGAAAAAGATAGGTTTTGGACAATAAAAATACGACATTTTACCTTTTTGGTAGCACTATATACTTTATCATGTGTGGGAATTAAAAATTATTGTGTCTGTTTATGCGTGAGTAAACAATGTTGAATATTAAGCATAAATAAAAAAGAATAGCCAATACAACGTAAAATTAGAAGTTTTATAACACAATATTTCGGCTAGCCATACTAGCCTTCATCAGGTATGGTACTGAATTACAATCGGTTACAT
>JAOBBB020193125.1:0-11902 GCA_025331005.2 Zoanthus gigantus
TGTCATTAGAAGTAGTTTGAGTTTTAGCTGAATAAAGCCTTAGATGCGGCCTCTTCTTGTTTAGATTTTATTACAACTGATAATTGAAAACTCATGACAACATAATCGCTGACAAAGTGTGCAATAATTACCACCCAACTCAAGTGGGTTTCACCCATAAATTTGCGTCATGTTAGTAAGGCAACCAGAGACACGCATTGATACTTAAAAAATGCTTTGAAAGATTCATTGATCTATTTTTTTACAATACCTAATGTCCAAACATCAAACTCTTCAAGGACTTCCACTCTTCTACAAACATTGTGCACAACTTTAGTAATAGAGTAATTTACAACGTCAACTCTTCTAAAAGTTTTTCAAGCTTTCATTTCGATAGTTCGCTGATCACTTACTAAGCTAATGCTTGATTACGCTATAATATGAAGTGGCCTGGGTCCTACAGTGCATGCTCTTCGGATCATGCGATGAAAACTTGAATTTATTTGAATATGATAATTTGAATTTTGTCCGTCGTTAATAAGTTGTAATAAATTTGTATTCTTATTGGGAACAGCTGTAGAGCAAGGTACTAGTTTGTTGATACGAAAAAAGAAGAAAAGAAGAAGAAAGAAAAGTGTAGAACAAAATCTACAAGAAAGTTCATCTTCGACATTTCTGCAAACAGTGGACTTGGACGAGCCTCTTGTTCTTCCTCAGGTTTTATTAGGTGAGTCAATAAATTTTCCTTCAGAAAACCTTTAACATAGTTTTCTTATGAGTACAGATATTTGTACAACAGAGATTTAATTTTTTAAAATATAAAAGAGTGAAGAGTTAGGAAAGTGACATCTGCTCAGTTTTAGCGCATGCGCAAGCAATGAATGAGTATCGTAGGGGTGAAATGTCGACGGAAGTGGTTGTAGACCAAAAGTTGTGGACGAAATTGTAGACCGTTGACGGAAGTGAAAGTGTTCTTTGAGCCATGGCTCCATGGTAGAACTTTTGTCTTTCGTGTGCACGGACCTTGTTCAAGACCCGTACTGACCTTTTTTTATTTTAGTTTTTTTTCTTTTCTTTTTTTTTAACTAAAAATTGCCTATAATGCCTTTTCTTACTTTGTAATACAATTTAATATTAAAGCATTTGGAAAAAATTTATGATTTAATCATTAGACTGTTTAATATTATTGTCCATTACATGAATGAGCTGGCTCTAAGAGCCCTTTGATCTTACACGGAAGCTGTTACTTATGTAGTATCTAACACTAATTAAAACATAATTGTGTGTACCGAAACCTTAGAAACAAGTACATATTATTGTTTAATCATGGAAACAGACCCTAACTTCTATAGTAATTTAATAACAACCTTCGTTCACTGTAAAAAGTCCGCACCGGCAATTGGTCAAAATCAATCACGTGATTTCGGTCTATCTGTCACTAACCGACACGGCCGTGCACAACAACAACAAATTTATTAATATCTTAAATAAAAGAACTAAATACAGATGATTGCTACCCGCAATTAGCAAAAAAAAAATACTATTCGAGGCGGGAGCATAGTAATCTTTTTAAATCGGATTAAGATTTTAACGCAAGTACTTCATATGATTTGACTTACCACACTGAAATATTCTGTATGTATTACCATACTAAATACACAGTGTTCAATGTCCACAAAAGACATTTTAGGGAGAAAGTCAGGTGATCATGAGGCAGATCTAAAACGTTCAAACAACCACGTCTTTTTTGCGTGTGTAAAATTTCATCAAAGAGTTTGTACTAAACGTTAGAAAACAAAGTTCCAAAAATTTGATTTCTGAAACTAACTCGACCATTCGTATTGATGCAAGTTTTGTGTGTCATTCAGCTCTTTATGTCAAAGATGTACTAATTCCGTATAAAAATGAAAGAAAAACGAGAATACATTATCTACTTTCAAGATGACCAGTATCTTAGCAAATTCAATAACAGTTTAACAGCTGTGACTTCAATCAAAAAAGTGTCCACCAAGTATCATCTTGATAGATCATTGGTTATTAGTGCTCTTGTAAGTTATATCTATTTAAGCGCAATTTCTGGGTGCTGATTGCACTTCACCAATAACGTAAGTAAACTACAAGTCTTATTTTATTTTGTTTTTCCAGTTTGTTCATAACTTTAGCTGCATTCCCCCCCCTCCTACGGTGGCCCAGAAGGGACATGCTGCAAAAAATAACTTGCTGCAAACAAAAATAAAACACTGCAAACAAATAATTATCTACTGCAAACAAAAATAAAACACTGCAAAAAATAATTATCTACTGCAAACAAAAATAAAACACTGCAAACAAATAATTATCTACTGCAAACAAAAATAACATGCTGCAAACAAAAATACCGCGCTGCAAACCAAAAACTTATCTGCTGCAAACAAAAAAAAAATTGCTGCAAACAAAAATAACTCGTTGCAAACAAAAAAAATATTTGATGCAAACAAAAGAATTATCTGCCGCAAATAAGTAACTGTTGCGATAGATGCATAAAAAACGTTGCCGCAAACATAAATAGCTATTGCTGCAAATAAAATTGAAAAGGTGTTAAAAGACAAGTGAAACTGGACAAAGAAATTTTAGGAATATTGTTGCTGCAAACAAAAATTGCGACGCTGCTGCAAACAAAAATACTGAAACGCTGCGTGCGCAGATGCCTACCCATGAGCCACCACGGCTTTGGCCATTCACGTGTGTTTTCAAGTGGTGGTCGAGTGATTGAGAGCTGCTTTTAGAAGCTCCGATTTAAACTTCCCTGGAAAGTAGAATCATTTTGAAAGATTTAACGAAAATGCAGTAGAATTCGAATACACTGCTGCGGAGGCCCCTAAGTGGCCAGAGGATATCCCGCCCGACCGCCCCGTTTTCCGTTGACACCATGTTTTCCTTTTGCTCTTCCTGTCGTACGAAAATCTCCCCTGAAAATGCAAATTATTGCTCTAACTGTGGTTCAGAAGTAGAGCAAGATATCCACAGCTTGATTGCTCAGTACTTTCATCGAGGTATTCGCTATGACACAATTGTGAAGATCCTTAAGAAATTCCATGGAATTGATATGCACGTTAGAACATTGAAAAGGAAACTGCAGGATATGGGGCTCAAGAGGAAGATCACCTCTCTGGATATCGATCTCGTTCGAGAAACCATCCAATGTGAGATGGAAGGGGCAGGAGAGCTCGCTGGATATAGATATATCTGGCACGCACTCCGTCTAAGACATCACATGCATGTCCCTAGAGCTATGGTTGCTAAAATCATGAAGGAAATAGATCCAGTTGGAGTGCAGGAAAGAGCTAAAAGGAGGCTCTGTCGGAGGAGGTACATTTCTAGAGGGCCTAATTTCTGCTGGCATCTTGATGGTGAGTCAAAAACACATAGTGTGAACTATCTTGTATTTTATTAGTGCTTTTATTGCTATTTTCTTTACTCCTTCAGGTTTGTAGATAGAGGGTGCAAAAGGTCCACTTTTCACCCAAATAAGATACAATTTCGGGCGATATTAGACAAATTTAGGTAATTTAGTGCAATTTAAGGTCCCAGAGAAGGATTTTGTCAAAACTGAAATTGCTTTTGGAATGTTTTCAAATGAATAAAACAGTCCATAGACTTCTAAAGTTTTCTTTAAGTTTAAATTGTAGTTTCCACTTGAATTATATCATTTTTATATTTTAAACAATTTGTACCAGTTCAATGTTGAATCAATATTTAAACATTAAGAGTTGATAATTACAATATTTTCATCAAAAAAGATTCCATCAAATTCATCTCGTTCATTGTTAATATAAATGTTAGATTATACATTTTCTTGTATAATATAATAAAACACAGCTGTGGTGATTTCAACAGTTGTTTGTTGTACATTATCCTGTAACATTTCTGACATTTTCAACTTTAGATGATGTCACTGTATGACATCAGCAGTTCTAAGTGTTGAATTCTTTCTCCAGCATATAATAAAGAAATTGATTTCTGTGCTAAAACAGTTGTTTTTGGCTCCTGATCGTAAGAATGTATGAGAAAGGTGAAAAAAGTCAAAAATGAATAAAAAACCCCTCCAAAAACAGGTTACCATGGCAACATCACACATCCTAACAACAAAATTTTATTCCTGCTTTCCAATACATTTTAAGAAGTCACAAGATTTGATGGCAATCAGATAGATAGTAGAAGAATGGTGACTCTTAGAAATCAGAGCGAGCACTTTGTGACCCCCCATCCTCCCCCAAGTCTGGATATTGTGCATCTACCCCAGGCCCGTAGCCGGGACATTTTGTGAGAGGGTGTGAATCAAAAGGAAATGGACCAAATTCCTTCTTCAGGACCTTAAATTGTCCTAAATTACCTTAAATGCAAGCAAAACCGTGGCGAATTTTTTAAAGGCACCCTAATTTGTCACTCATTTGGGTCAAAAGTGGACCTTTTGGTCAACTGGGGGCACCCCCTTATCTATGGGCTTGTATTCTATCAGTCTCTCAGGGATACATTATTGTAGTTTTAGAAATTCTGCTCAATCTAGGGTCTTACTTTCAAACATTAAATGGTATGGTGTCCATAATTTAAACTACAAATTCTTTTTCCAACTCTACTCAACTGACCGTCATCAAAAGGAAAGATGTTGGGCAGGGCAGAGTCAGTGTTCTGTAGTAGCTTGAGTAGCTCTCAGAAAAGGGTGTGATTTTGAATACCAGAATGCAGCTTGATAGCTGAAAGTTTGCAGAACTTTGAAAACTACAGTAACTTTGACCTGACTAATTAGTTTTGCTTTGTCATTTTAGGATATGACAAGCTCAAGCCATATGGATTCCCCATTCATGGATGCATATGTGGTTTTAGCAGGAGAATTTTATGGCTTGAGCTTGACCACTCCAACAACGACCCCAAGATTACGGCAAGATTTTATTTAGATACAGTTGAGAAGTTAAAAGGTTGTCCGAAAATTGTACGATCTGACTGTGGATCTGAAAATGTTATCATCGCTGGAATGCAATGCTATTTTAGGGCAGAGTCCAGTGACGAGTTTTGTAAGGAAAAGGCACACCAGTACGGATCGTCTCCTGCAAACCAAAGAATTGAGGGATGGTGGTCGTCTTTTGGGAAAAGCCGCTCAAGCTTTTGGATAAATTGGTTTAAAGATATGGTTGATGCAGGAATACTTGAGCTTGGTGATGAATTTGACATGAAATGCTTGTGGTTTTGCTATTCCAGGCTTCTTCAAAAGGAGCTTGAAAATGTCAAGGAGCATTGGAACAGTCATTACATCAGGAAGTCCAGGCATGACACAGTTGCTGGAGTACCTGACATCCTTTATTTTCTGCCTGAAAGTGTTGGATTTGTGGACTGTGTAGTTGCTGTACCTCATGATAAAATCAAGCAAGTGCAGTCAGAATGTGAAGTAGACCATGATGACAACAATGAACTTTACAATGAATACTTCATACACATAATGGAAGCAAATGATTGGGCCTTTCCAGAAAATGAAAAAGAGGCCCTTTCTCTTTTCCAGAAATTCAAGCTACTGCAAACCCCATGAAGTCATTAATTTGCAGGTCACAATGAGGACGTTAACTTTCAAGAACATTTAACATCTAGTACTTCTTAACACTTAATATTGTAAAGAAAACAGCAAATGCAATAATCAACAATATTAAATTCATATTCTACCTGTTATGTGATTATGTACTGATTGGCTGAGCAGAAACTTTCAGTCATCACCCAATCATAGTGAAGTGTATGCCTACTAAAGAATCAAGATGGCAGTGACTTCAGTTAGCAGTAGACTGCTAGCCATCTCTTCTTTGGTGAACGTCCATAAATTGAGGCAGAGATCCCTACCACACGTGCAAATGAATGTGCATGCTTTGCTTACAGTATTGATTAATCCCCATGGTGTGCTCTCCTACTAGGTTACTCAATACCATAAACAAAGCGCTCTTATTAATTTTCGCACATAGTAGGGATTTCTCACAGAAGAAGGGATGGCTAGCAGTCTAGTTAGCAGTTGAGCAGATTTCAGACTATTAAAAAGTTACAGTATGTTGTGCTGTGCCCGATCAGTTATTTTATGTCATGTCATTGGCTGAATGTTGTCCTGTGCTGTGTGATGATCATACCATGCTCCATGCCTTTTCACAGTTATACTAAATCTGCTCTAAGGCAAAGAAAACAGTTGTGTGCAAATCACATTAAAGAAAATCCTGAGGGTTTTGACAAGAACAAAAAAGAAAATATTACAGTATTAGCATCTTTCAGGTAAATTGACCCCCTCCCATCCACATCCATGCATAGATTATAAAGTTTGTAAAATGCACACTGCAGACAATGTCAATATCCTTTAATTCAGTTCAATTAACTCAACACAGATCCATTTTTGAATTAACCAATGCCACTGCATCTAAAAAAATCACCATTGCTGAGTTTCATATCATAAGGGACTGGGTAAGAATTCCTTAATATTACAAGAAAAAAGCACAAGACCCACTTATTAAAAAAAACTGCAATATTTACTAAAAATGTGGTTTCTAGACAAACTCATCAAAAATGTCTGCATTTTGGAGTTTTTAAATGGTTGTATCTTGATCAGTGTTTTCTCGATTAACACCAAACATTGGCATTTTTAGAGTTTGATATGCTCTTTCTTGCCATATGAGTCTCTTGTACTGATTAATGCAACATTAAGGAATTCATCCCAGTCTCATGATATGAAAGTCAGCAGTGGGTTACAGGTTCATTCATATTCTGAACAAAATGTGAAATAAATCGTTATAACTGAAACAGAACAATAAAAGCTAACTTTTAATAATATGCAAATCAGTTTGCAAAGTTGCCATAAAAATATATATTATTTAAATATGATTATAAAAGCTTTATAATGCAACCACACCAACGGCATCCAAGTAAACTTTAAACAATTTTGTATATATGTTTTCAATGTCTATATACATATGCATGATTGGCTAATTTGTAGGAAAATTTGTTCGGGTGGGCCTTGTTAGGATAGCTGCTCTATAAACGTAATTTTATAAAAATGTAGATTTGTAATCATAAAGTACTGAAATATGAACTGAAGATTCCATGGGAGTCCATAATATATCCATATCCATACCTGACGATCATTATCTGTAATCACACGTTGATTTGCAGTCATGAATGCACCTAACTGTACACTAAAAATGCAGATTCTTAAACATTTGAACTTCAGCATTACCTCAAACTTTAAGCCAAAGATTGCAAGAGCCCCCCATCCCCCCCCCCAAAAAAAAAGTGCAATAATGAGTCAATTCTTGGAATATTATTGGAACCATTCTTTGTTTCAATAATAATTTTTGATTGTTCAAATGGTCCATTAATAATTTAATTGGGTTTCAGTTTTTGAGTGGCTGATAGATTACATCTACCATATCTATAGAAAAATCCTTAGGCAGCCCATGCAGTCACTTCCAAAAATCCACAGGGCACCCTTAATGCAGCATGCAAACAAATTAGGGGGAAAATATGGCACCTCCCCAAGCAATTTTCATGGTAAGAAAGCACTACTTGGTTTATTTTAGATCATTACCTCCTTTTTTGTGTTTCTTCAACACCTTTAAATGATTTCCCCAGTCTTTTTTGAGAATAGCTCAGCTAACTGAAATCAGATTCAAATATTAAATGACAGTTTAGAATTTCCTAATTCTAAATATGACTAGTACTAAAAGAAAGGGGTTTTCCTCTTTTTTAATATGGTAAATTGACTCCCTGCCCACAAGAATTAGCAATTCTTATATATATATTTTCTGGAATTTGTGTTTGTAAGTTACTTCATTTAAAAACAGTATTTGACAAAGCACATACCAACTTTGTTCCATTGGATTTGCATTTGCATTTGCAATCCTCCTTGCCATGATGCCATAACATTCAAGCAACTATAACACACAGCACGCAAATGCAGGCACATAAAAACAATTAGATTGAACGTTAGACTGAATGCTATCATTTTAGATACTTGTTAAACAATAACCTTACAATGGAAGTTCTTTTCAAACTGACCCTTAAATAGTTTTTTTTTTATGTGCAGATGTTACTTTTCTTCTTTATCATGAGAGCACCCAACAAGTAGCTGGCAAAAATATCTGTTTTTGCCCTCCCACATAAAATTTACTCCTAAAAACATTTTTCCAGACAAAAAGAAAGTCACCATGCTTAAAAATTTTCCTAGACCTTTTGTCCTGAAAGAAAATGCCTGATGAGCTTGAAGAAATTTACCAGTACTAATAATAGTCTTGCAGATAGCTGCCTCAGTTATTTTCTATATCATAGAATAATTCAGTTACCAGGAAAAAATTGCCTACGAACAGTGATTTTTACTAACAGATACTCTTGGGTGCTCATGATAAAATCTGAATCTATGTCCAGTACCTGAATTTATGGGTACATTTGTTCACCTGTCCCTTATTTATGCTTGCATCTTGTGATACAAACCACAGGTAACTAGTAAATAAAATGTAAATTATTCTTCAGCTACACCTTTCCAAACCCAAGACTGTCATTGATTGCACTTGACATCAAACTGTCAAATTTATCAGTTTCAGAGTATCCTCTTGGCAAGTATAATTCTAAAGCACAGGTAGAGGCACTTGGTCTACGTTCTTGGCCCTCTTCATTGTCAAAGAACTTGAGCTTTATTAGCTTTTTGAAACCATTTGGAGGTACTCTGTCAGCCCCTGTGACAAATATCAGGAGATCTGATAACGTGCAGCACAGAGATCCTTCATTAGCCTGAAATGCAAGTAAGAATTAAAGCAATTAAAATTGCATTGGAGGGGCATGGATGTTTTCTGGAAAGCATATGGCTTGCAATAGCCTTTATGACAAGCCTTTCTTCAGATATTAAGAAATTTCTAGCTCTATCTTTCATAAATGTGCTATCTAGGTGCATTATCTCCTTAGTTCCTATTGCATTATCATTTTAGGTAAAATGATAATGATGGCTAGTACAATGCCAAAGGGAATGGAAACAGTGCAATCAGATTTAATGATGGCCATGCATAGAAATTTTATAATACATTTAGGTATATCATTGGGGTAGTGTTTCCCAAAATAAATGGGATATGAAAGGGTAGAGGTTGCAGATCCAGGTGGAGTATCCCCATCTGAAATTTTAGCAAGTACTCCCTGGGAATTTTTGCTCCAATATTTTTGTTCACAAGCATATTCAGACCTCACAATGCATTAGATTTTATTACCACCTATAATAACAAATTTCTTACAGCCTTATACCTAAGAGAGCCCTTTCAAAATGAGGAAGAATGGCATTTATTTGATGACCATAGTAAAGCTTTTGGCTACCAGGTCTCCTTTTCTAAAATAATACTGAAAAATCTGTATTTTTATATGAGGAGACATGGGCCAAAAGCATTACCATGGCAACTTTTTTAAACAACAGGTGTGTTGTTTGGGCTGTTCTTTGAAATAAAAAAAGCTTGAAGACTGCCCAGCACTAAATATACAAGCTGGTCATTGGACAAGACCATCCACGATTGAAAGTTGACTGGTACAATCTTTGTCTCTACAGCCACTTTGATTGCTTACTTGTTAAGAAAGCTTGCATCTCAAGTAAGACCTTGTCCCTGCAATTGCTATTTTGATGAGTAAAAGTGTGTTTTAAGACTGCTTCACATTTGTGTCAATATAGACTGTCAATACTATAATTGTATTACTCACTGACTGTTTCACATCAAATTGTTTGTCTTGCATTGTTTAAAAGCAATAATTATGACAGCTAACCCATGTGCTTCAAAAACTGACCAGCCAGAAATGAGGTATTAGTATTCCAAATAACAGTAGAGGAAATGCCTAACATTAATAAATATATATATAGGCCTGAATATCTTATTCTGCTCTATATGGACTTGGAATTTTCCACTCTGAACCATTACTTTGAAAGAGCTTATGAGCCTGAACAAATTTGTTATTAGAGGCACTTTCACTTATGATCTCTCAGAAAATCCTAAACAGTACCTTCTGCAAGAACTTTTCAAAGCAATATATAGTGTCCTCCTCTACTGAGCGCTTGTTTGACCCCTCTTCTGACCACACCACTGCATATAAACCACGGAAAAGGTTTGGTGTCAGGGGCTCGGGAATGTGGACAAAAAGAGACAGGAATTCAAAGGGCCACTTCTTTACATAGTCTGAAAATAGTCCCCCAATAGAATCCATCCCAGTTACAAACTGGTCAATTGAAGGTTTCACCCTATAAAGTAAGAAATAATAAAGAATCAATGTGAGTCATAATGCAACAATGAAAAAAAACAAAAAAAAATTGTCCACCTTATACAAGAACCTATTGTCCAGCTTATACAAGAACCTATAGTCCAGCTTATACAACCACAGTATACTTGCAATTGAATTGTTTTTCACCTTTCCCTATCATCTGAACATCTCAGTTCCAACTCTGGAAGTTTGAATTAAAGGTTGTTCGACAGTGAAGTTTAAAAAAAATGTTCTCCAAAAGATTAGAATACTACACTACCGCATGTCCTATAGGATATGAGGACTCTACCTGAAGTAAAGGGACTCCTTCACCACTTCATTGATTATGGCTTCTTTGGTCACTGAATGCAAAGTAATACCGTGGTCTAGAAGCCATGTCATGTGTTTCATCTTGGCATCTGCAAACTCTTTGTCACCTTCGGCTTCCTGCAAATCGTTGACAATTAGTACAATCTCTTCATCCATAATAGCTGCAATTGCCTCCCCGAGGTCACAGTGCAGTGGAACACTCACTCCCACCATGAAGAGAAAGGTTGCTCGAGCCATCGCATGAAGACCAGGACCACCATGCAGTAGACTCCAGGCAAGAAACTGTCCAGCTAAAAAGGGTTTCTTCTTCTCAAGTGCATCATGACTGTATCCAAAAACAACTGAGTGAGGTTTTCCTTCAAAAACACCAAATTCTTCACATAATGTCTTCATTAGCAGTCTAAAAAATTCTCTTGTTGGGCCACCAAAGTCATCTGCCTCTTCTCCAATGAATCGAAATGAAGGCATTTTAAAGAAATCAAAGTTGGGCTCCTTAATACTATTTAAACAGGTGCCCAACAACCGCTTCCTCAGGATGACTAATTCACATCTTGATGGCACTATCTTTTTAAAAAACGTTATAATTAAGGTAAGAAGATTTGTATTTGTAAATTGTTTTTATTCTGCTCAAAAGTGTGGAAAGAATGTAAGATGAAACATAGGTAATGTAACGTAGAAAATATATAAATCAAAGTGTAACTTAACGTAACGAACCGTAACTCACAAAAGAACATACAATACCATTGTATAGCAAAGAATAATAAATCTTTTGTTAACATAGCCGGGCCATGAAAGAACAGAACAGAATATAGAATCAATTTTTTGTTTCTTTTTCACATGACGTTACTGATTCATCTAAATGTCAATGTACGACATAATTGTGTACTTCAAAGTGTGAAAATTATGATATATTGTGTTCAACTTTGGTTAGTCTTGAAAGGTTTTGAAGTAGTTACGATACATTGAGTTTATCCAAAAAGCATACAAAAAATTTCAGTTTCTCTCCTGAAAAAACTCGCTAGCTAAAAAGCCTTGATATTCTTCAGTCTCAACATATTTTGAAAGAATTATGAAGATTGCAGCGAATGAAGTGATCAGTTCAACAACAAACGCTTGCCATCAGCTCAACAATCGAACTTGGTTCTAGGTGCCAGTCACTACACAAATGATTAATTTAAGAATTATTAGAGTTTAAGGGCTTGTAGCCACGTATTGCTGGGTTTCACCTGACGTCATGGCGGCCATGTTGGAGTACTCTTAACAAAAGAATTTTGATTATTTCTCAAATTTCACTAAATCGAGTGGGCTTCAGTACGTAATTCTTTACAATGCA
>JAOBBB020193215.1:0-20850 GCA_025331005.2 Zoanthus gigantus
GGTTCAAATGGTCAGCGAGTTATTACCACAGTTATGCTACAATGCCTCCATAGAAATCATTCTAATAATGACTTGGTTCTTAAAGAATCGAGCCAATTTTTATAAGGATTTGTATGAGGTCATCTGAGCAAAATCGTGGGAATATCTCATCACTGGTTGGTGGCAAAGTGCTAAATTTCGGCATGGAGGCATTTTTCATCTTAATCTTCCTGAATATCACAACCAAACTAGTGATTTCACAAATAAACGTTTGGTGACGTCATCGCTTCGGTACTCTATTGAAGTATCCTTTGACGTAAAAACTTTTGACTTTGACCTGCCAAAAAATAGTTGGCATGCAGTGAATCACACTCTGACAAATGCGTTTACAGGTAGACACGGATTCTCTTAATCCGAAGATTAAGCAAATTTTCGAGTGGACAAAACCGTCTATATGTCTTGAAACCATGGGAAAATAAAATTGAATTGTTACAAAAAAATAAAAAGAAAATGAAAAAATAATGTATATCGCATAAAAACTAAACAACCAAACTTAAAAAGAAAGAGATTCGCCTTATTATACAAATTAAACCATAAAATTAATTAAATAATCAAAATATTACACTATGATGTTGCTTACCTGGTTTAAATTAAAGGCCGGTTTGATTTGAAAAGAATGAATGGCAAAAATTTATAGCGCCATTAGAAATTTAAGCGGCAGAAACTAAGTGTAACTTTTTTGGATGTTTCTTGTCCAATTTTTGGCTAAAACGAGCATTTGAAAATTTTAATTCCGCAGTTATTTGTGAAAATTAGAATGATAACCGTTAGTAGCATGAATAGTCATCCTTAGGAATTTTATTTGACCTAAAGATGGAGCGATTCTCTTTTAATAAATCATACTCTGCGGTATCAAAAGATATGCTTATAGGTAAAACATTAATTAGCTTTAAAAAAAGGTGAATAGCATGTGCATAATAAGGAGCAAAGTAAACCAAATAGAACGTTTTTAAAGTAAAAGTTTGTTGGGATACTATTTTGTTTTCTTATCCAAAACACTTATCCCGTAAGATAAATATTGAATGAACGAACGATAAATCATCACAAGTGTTTGTTAAGAAACAAAGTATCTTACTCTTGCTAAGACATCAAATTTTTACTAATTTTTAGGGGAAACGAAGTAGATGTGAGTGTTACCAATTTAATATCAATGAGTATTCCCATGACATTTCTTTTTAAAAAAATTAGTTGAGGGAACAACACCTATTAGCACTAAAATCGTACATTTTAATACAAATTTTCTTGTTGACCTTTTTTGGGGGTAAAAAATGAAGTAGTTTGATTTTTTTTTTGACGATTAACCATTCAAAAATCTTATGCACTCAAACTTACTAATCACTGATTAATATTTCTCTAGTAAATTTAAATATTTGTGTGCAAACAGAAAAAAAACTCCACTTGAAGATTCATGAATGTCATTGTTCAGTTTAAATAAAAAATAAAAGCCTGAGGGACCCCGTAAGACCCCGTAAGGCCTTGGGGGAGGAGTGCGCAGCAATTTGGTTCTTTGAGATCGGCCTTTTTTTAAGAATATTTAAAAGAACCAGTCAAATACCCTTCATTCCACAGCGGTTTATAAATATAAATATTGCGTGATCAACCGTATTGAGTGTCTTTTTGGGATCTATAAATATTCTGTAGAAAAACATCCCCATTGTCCATGTCTATATTTTGAATTTTGTTTCATGATTTGTTGGTCCAAATCTTATAGAAACTCGTCTAAAATATCATTTTACACAAAGTTCGATTTTAAACGTATTTCAAAACTTATTAAAGGTCGAGATAAGTGAGAATTGGACGATATAATTGTTGAAGTCGAAGTCGCGCCACCGGGCAAAGAACAAAACACTAATAAGCAGTCATGAAAAGTTTGCTTGCGGTTACACAAAATGAGGCATGCGTATTGAGAGTACGCTGGTCGTGAAAGTGACCACGTGACGTTTACGTTATTGTCTGCGAGCCTGACAACAAAGGCCCTGAAATTGCACTCAAAGCACCATTCCCTTTATGTCGGGCCTCCTGTTTTGGGTTTTTGCATTATCCCATCGTAACAGGAAGAATAAGGAAATTTAAAGCCGCTAGGAGAGGCGAAACTAGCATTGAATTCGACGTAGAAGATTTTAGGTTTCAGGAAACTTCAGAGAACGATATCATCATTAGAGATCGGGGTGCGGTGAACAGAAAGGTTGTTGTACCCCTTCGTCTCACTGCACTGGCGTTGTCTCCACATTTTGAAAGATGTCCAAAGCCATCGCGGCCATTGCCAGAGCCAAGTCCGAACAGCTATTAAAGGTATTTATACTTCAACTTTTTCTTATTTCTTTTAGCCGGTCGGTTTCAGTGAGCGTTGGTGAGTTTAGCCCAGGTTCGTTTTCATTCAAGCAAGAAGGAAGTCATTGCCTCGCCGGCTTTGTTGTTCTTTGGCGAAGGGGAACACGAAACGCCAACAGTTGAAATTTGTCGATCATCGAAACAGCGCGTTCTAGCGAAGCTGTTCGCATTTTCTTCGATATGTCTTAAAGTTTTATTGAAAGAAACCAGGTTTGCAAAGTGAGACTGTAGAAGCATGAAATTTATTAAGAGAAGAAGAGCTGAGACTCCCCGATTGTAATATTCCGGCAGATGACACCCCTTTGAATTTTCCAAGAGGAAACAATAAGAGCCCCACGCTCTAATTTACGTACCAGATGCCTTCCATTTTGTTTTAAATTGTTTAGGAGGGATGCTTTAAGTCAAGCTGTAAAATATTAAGATAGACTTTCTGTTGTTATTACTTCTTAAGCGACAGTTACACTGAAGGAAGCGTCTATATTTGGCCGGTTTCTCCTTGCGAAGACATGAAATATTCATACGTAAAATATTGCAAAAGTGAGGTAATTACGTCTTCTTTCCATCGAAGAATAACCCGTCGGGGAAACCACTTTGGTTTCATGTTATTTTTTCTCCAATTTAGCCGTTAGAGATAAAGTAAGAAGCAGTTAAATGTGTGTTTTCTTGCGTTTTTCGACTTTGACGCTCACGTAAGCATCAAGGACACTTAGGGGGAAGCTGTCGTTGGTTATCGTCATCGCGCTTCTGGTTTCAACGAATAAACTAAAGACTAGCGCCTTTCAGACAATCGTAGTCTATACAAAATTTCAATATTAGACGAAGCAGATGTTTCTTTCTCCAATTGCGGGGGCATTTTCTTTTTGCAATAACTTATAAAATGTTATTGGGTGCTGGGACATATTTCGATTTCACTTCCACCCCAAAGCAAGGGCGTGTTTTGTGTGGGGTATTAATAAACTCGTCGTTCATTTGGACTAAAGTACGTCAGAAAATGTATCTTGATGTTTCTCGTAGCAACAGATGCTTGTATAAAGTTTTCTAAATTTTTGATATTCTAAAATAGTTTTTCAGTTTCTTCTATTTAGAATATTTAATTTTTTTGTGCATATTCTAAGGTTGCTTCAAAACAGACTTGAGGTGTTACACCGACAATTGATGAAGATGTCTAAAATTCCTTCCTAGTTATACGCAAAACAATAAATTCGGTTACTTACATTGAGACCTAAAAAGGTCTTCCTTAGTCATTTATCAAGAGCCTGGATAAGGATTTGTTTTTTACAGAGTTAAAACTAGTAGCCATTGATGCAACAGTCCTTATAAAGTTATGTATTGGGACTCTTAAGTTGATATTAAAAGCCACATATCAGTGGAAAATATATATATATAAAGTATAATTAGAATTATTCTTACACAAATATTAATGAAGTGACTTGATTTCAACTTTTTTATTTATGTTAAAATATGAACTCTATTTCTGAAATTTATCCTTTTTCATGTTTTATAAAAGTATGTTTTCCATTTATTTAATAGTTTGTGTTGATTCTGTAGAATTATGAAATGGCAAGTTTTGGATTGCAATTCATGAAGTAGAAGATATGTACAAACACTAAGGATTATTGAATTCCTGATTCATTTGAGTTGAGCTTGTTATTTAAAATCCAAGATTCATATTTCTTTATCATTCAGGGTCTGACAAATACTAGGCCTGGATGCCCGGGACAAGTTGAAAAATATGCTGGACAAGTGTTTTATTTCCAGAAGAAGCCTTCCGGGCCTTAGCATTTGGTTAACGGATCATGTTGCACAACAAATAGCAGAGTTTAATTTTAAAGAAAATTTCTTGTTGTACATGGTGCAACCGACAATTGTTTTGTAGTTGTTCCTCAAAAGTTGAGGTCGTCATAAAAAATGAGTTGTACCATGTTTAGAAAAACCCATTTGAATGTATTAAAATAATTATTTTTGCTGAAAACAGTCAAGACAGTTTTTCTCACTTGTGGTAGAAAACCAACGAAATCTACAAGCACCTGAGTTGTTGCATTTTCTGACCAACATGATGAATACAATGTTTTAGCTGAGCCATGATGTCAACATTTTGTTGCACATTAAGACAGTTGTGATGTTGCTGTTACCTATAATCTAATGTAATTTGACCTGGAAGTCATCCTTTGTTACTGCAGGTGAAACTCATACAAGAATAATAAGTAAAAAGAAATTTCAAGTTCTATGGCTTAACTTTATTTTACGAATGTTATTTTTTTCAACTCTTAGGTTCAGCCACTAATATTTAGCCATTGTGAACTGATATGGGCCAAGCAGCTCATTCTTCTGGGCAAGTGATTTTTAAATACCACTTGCCCAGGGACAAGTTTTGTCAGAAATATTTGTTGGACCCTGTCATTTCAATTCACCTCAGAACAAAAAATAACTTCTGTGTTCTTTTATTAAACTTCTATTATTTTCAGCATATTTGTCAAGTCCATTTGGTCATTTTTTTTGCCCATATCATCTTTGTTAACCATATATTTCAGACATACCAATATCCATTCAAATTATTTGATTGAAAATGTTATTAATTATTTCAAAAGCTTTTTAAAGTTTAGAATTACAATTGTGTTACCCATGGTTGCAAAATGAAGTCACAGGTTGTACATGTAAAGTTCAGTGTTTTGTGTCATTTCAGATAAATTAATGGAGAAAATATGAAGTAGTTTAGATAGTTAAGAATGACTTTAGGAGCTTTTTGTCTGATGTAGACCTATACACTATCAGTGATTGTCTCCTGGGATGTGGTTGTTCTTATATATATATATATTAATATATAATTTATATATGTTAAAAATCAGCTAGCATGTTTGAATAATTAGTGATATTAGTCACATATCATGCATTTTTGTTTTTGCTTTTGTTTATTTCTAATAATATGGCTATGTATCCTGTTTAAAATGAGTTTTTTTTTAAATTGTTTGCATGCATAAATGTGAATTCTCCCTATTTGGACAGAACTCCTACTTTTAATGGGAAAAGTTTTTCTTTCTACTATAGTGGTGGATTTTTTTTCAGTTAATGCACAGAGTTCACAACTAGCAGTACTTACTCTGCCATTCCACAGTTATGGTGGAATAGTATACTTGTTTTCAAACTTGTCCAAGTGTCTAGTAAAATATTGTCATCTACCAACAAAAACAAATTTATGTTTTGTTTAAGCCTGAAAGCAACTTTCTACAAACAATGGGCACAGTACCTAGAGATCATATTTCTTTTAGTTTGTAACAATGTTACTTAATTCTGCAACTTTCTTATTACATATTTGGGCATGGTGGCTAATGTAGTTTATAAGAACTTTGTATTTCTATTTACAAGTCACTTGGACTAGTAGTCAGTCGGCCACTAGTCCTTCCTGTTTTTTGCCACACTTAACCAGCTTGTTTCATTTTATGTTACAGCACCAACCATAGGTTTTGACATACTTCTTTGCTCCACTCAATCAGTTAACGTGTGCCCCCTGTTTGTAGGAAGTTGTTTTCAGGCATGAACTGAACATACATTTGTGTTTATTGTTGGTTGATGACAGTGTTTTTCTAGACTCTCTGACTAGTTTGGACACAAGTTTGCAGTCCACTAAACTTTTACTAGTGTGGAGAATAGCAGATTACCACTAATTTCAAACCCAGCTTTCAACTGCAGTTTTCAAAATTAAACCCTCGTTTTGCCAAGCTTTGAATTTCTTTATCAAGTGTACTATATTTTCTCGTATATAATTCAACCCATCAGGACCAAATTTATAACCATAAAAATGCACCTCGACTTATACACTAGCAAAAAAAAGGCCAGGAATAAAATTACCATGATGAAAATTTATCAGTTAATGCAATTTATAAAGTAAAACTAATTTGTAAATGACAGTAGCTGTACATGTGCTCAGCTAAAAGTAGGCAAAATAACCTGTACTGTAACAGTTATCAAAACACGGCTGTGTAGAAAATTAGCATTGTTTTCGTTTTTTCAGGACTAATTGATAACTTAACAAACCTGAAAATTCTGATTCACTGATTGGCATAACAAAATTGAAAAATGCAAGCTATGAAAGATTCCACAGACCACCGTAAAATTTTAAACTTTATATAACAACATGCCAACAAAACCCTTCTTCAGTATGGCATTTTATTTTCTTGAATATACAGGCATTTGTATTTGTCAAAATGATTGTATTGACAAGTTTTCAAAATTAAAATAGCATAATGGCATGAATCATGCAAGCGTTTCGGGGAACATGTCATGTGTCACATGCTTTGATTTGGCTAATTTTAATTGGTTCATTTAGTCAAACTGCAATTGAGTTCATTGATCATACATGATAATGTATTCCTGTTTTCAATTCAGATGTGTTTTCAATCAACTTATCATCTTAAAATTGTTTCTATCCAAAACGGCTCCTTTAGGAGCCACCAAATATTAAAAAAGAAAATTCCAATCATATCTTTTATTTTGATTGCTTCTTGAATCCTTCAGTTTGTACTCATTCATGCACGCACAGCAAAATGAAGGAGTTATGGTATCAGAGGCCTTTTGTGTTAGCCATTAGCAGCTGCAGTGCATCATGGGAGTGAGCTTGAGCCTTCGAGCCACTTTTTGATCAAATGGCCATTAGTAATTATAATAATAATATTAATGATAATTTTAATTATAATATTATTATTATCATCAAATTAATTATCAAATAAAATGACTATCAATCTTTTGTAACTAAGCATGACTGAAAAATGGTCATCTCAATTCTACTTCTACTACTATCGATACATCTACTACAATGTCGATAAAATGTCGATACAATGTTGATACAATGACCCAAAAGAGAGTACAAGAGAGAGAGAGGGAGAGAAGAAACTAAGAGATGTCCTCTCTCTTCTCTCTCTCCCTATATCATTTTCTGTCTTTCCTACATTAACACTCTTGAATGAGTAGCACATAGAGCCCTTTGATAATTGATTTGTATCATCAAACATGGGGGTCGACAGGTCTTTTACAATGAGTAGCTCATAGAGCCCTTTGATAATTGATTTGTATCATCAAACATGGGGGTCGACAGGTCTCTTACAATGAGTAGCTCATAGAGCCCTTTGATAATTGATTTGTATCATCAAACATGGGGGTCGACAGGTCTTTTACAAGCTTTCAAAAAATGGTGGCACAGTCGTTTTTGGCTAGAAAAACGGGTTAACTTACACACGAATTTACTTATACATGAGAAAATACAGTACTGTGATAGCACAAGCATTCTAGTAATTTCTTGAAGCCACTGAATAGGCACTAAGGCCTCATTGAAAGCAGGCATTACCCCTTAAATCTAACATGGCAGTTAGTGAGCCTAAATATTAGCAGCCACAGACAGCTGTTTTGGTGTTTTAGGGACTCGTTAGCATAGCATATTTAACAACCAGGCCTTGGTGTCCATTTTAGTGGCTTCAAGTTGGTTACTAATATGTATGTGCTATCTATACTTGTCCACTTACACTTTTAAAAGACTGTAACTAAGTAAATATAAAATTATTACTTGTGCCAGCAGCGAAGCGCGGCACAAGTTTAGGTTTGCCCTGTGTTTTTTTTATTTGTGTCAAGGTCTTCAGCCACTTGATGCAATACTTAATATACTGGACAGCAGCTATATTCGGCTATTTGATATAACTGCATGAGAAGCCAAGTCTTGCGTATACAGTCAGAACTCAATACAATCAAAAGCTTTCACATTTTATCCACAAGCTAGCACAAGCACCTAGAGCGTCTTGTTTTTAATTGAATAAAAAGGAACAACACTTTCCAGAGTTGGAATTCTTTATATTCACAGTAAATATGAAACCAACTTTAGTTGTTGTATATTTTGTGGATTTTTTTTCATCTGTATATGTGTAACGTATACTATATGCTTACTGTACATGTTATTTAATATTGCTTGTAGGAATCATCAGATATTGATGCATCAATGTCTAGCCATGAGTCAGATGAAGATATGATTGGCTTTGGTAATGGTCGGATAAGGAAAGAACCAGATGAAGTATTTAATGAAAATGGTAGAGCTAATGGAGTAGATTCACCCACTGTAGACAGAGATCTTTCATCTCTAAATGGAAATCACAAAGAGTTTACAAGAGATGGTAAGACATGAATTGAGCATAAGGTAGCATAAGTTAAAGATGGGAGGCACTGGCAGACCTTTCTAACTCTCATTATTTGACCTAGAAACTCACGATTTCATGTTTTATCTAACGGTCTCTAGTTTGATCTCTAAATCTTACAGTGTTTGCAATCGAATAAAATATTTTCCATGCAGTCCAAAGTTTATCTTTTGTGTTTCTTTATACACATTTTTCTTGTCAATTTGGGGGCAATTGAGCAGTTTTCTTATTGCTTTCCATCTTTCATATGAAGTACTTTCTTCACTGGCTGATAGTCTGGGGCAAATGTGGCTTTCCTATTTCTGAGGTGCTGTGAAATGCTCCTTGTTTGTCTTGTCGAGGTGGCACAACAAGTCAGCAACCTATAAAATAAACTGTTTTTGTTGTTGTTGTTGCAACCTTGTAATTTCTCCATTTTTTTTAATTTTTGCTAAATCTGAAGGTTTCAGACCCAAATCTCAAGTTTTTTCAAGAAAATTTCGAGAACTCAAGGTTTTTTGGGTTTTGGAGCTTGGAAGTTCTGCACTGGATCTAAATGTGCAGATGATCTGGGTTTGAATTTGCTCTGACCATGGACTTGTTGTTGGTCAGATTAATCCTGCTTTGTAAACTGCCAACTGGCTAGAAATTCTTACTTAGCAAATAAATATTTACATTTTCTATTCTATTTCCAGTAATCTTTTAAATAGAGTTGTTGACTTTCGTTGGGACATGGACTTGTTGGTTAGATTAACAATGCTTTGTAATTAGCAAACTTGCTAGAAGTTCTCATTTATTGACTAAATGTTTACATTTGTTATTTAATACATGACTTGTATGAAAAATAATTTGCAGGTACCCTTTAAGTAAGAATGTTGACTTTTTTTGATGCATGCCTAAATATTATTAGAGAGGGAAAAGGTGTGTGCTCATGATAAAGTAATTGAATTGTTGGGTAATATCTTGTATGTAGTTTTTGAATAGATGTACATGTATCCTTAGGTTTTTTATATGTGAGCTTTAGCATTAAATAACAAAGTAATAAGAAAACTTGTTTCATTTGAGAAATAAAAGATGTTCTCTGTGCCTTCATAACCTGCTAAAAAAACGAGGCAAATGTTTGGGAGAATTTAATAGCAGATCAGTGAAAACTCAAGACTCAATCAAGGGTTTTCACCTGCTCGATAATTCTTGCAAACTTTGCCAGGGGTTTTCAACAGGCTATGAAGGCACGAAAAACATGTTTTAGTTCTTTTATAAAATTATTATTTTGTTTCTTAAAAAAGAGAAAGACAATATACAAAGCACATAATTTATGTATACTTAAATTTCTTTCATGATACTGTAAATTCTCACAATTTGGGATAGCAAACCATATTGCTCACATTTTTTTTCTTCATATCTCTGTGAAAACATGCTTGTTGACCAATCAAAACACTCATACTATCCAAATTATTTTTTAAAACAAAATGTTTACTTTTCCTTTCTTTTCAGGTCTTAGTGAACAGTTACTCTTTGCTAAGGGTGGTATAATCCCTGGTTATCAGACCTATTCTGTTGATCAAAAGCAAGAAGTTGTCAACTATGCCAAAGAAACCACAGTACGAGAGGCTGCTAGAAAATACAGTGTGCCTCGGTCAACAGTCCAGGTTTGGTGCAAGCATGGTCATAGTAAACGAGAAAAAAGATCTCCTGGGGAGAAAGGTGGTGGTGGTGGTCGTCGTCTCAGCTATTCTAATGAAACAGATGAGAAGTTGTATCAGTGGGTCATGAAACAACAAGAGAATGGTACTCCGGTTACAAGGGATGCCATCCAGCAGCAGGCTCGTTTGCTGATTCGTGATGAGTGTCCAGAATTCAAGGCATCAAGTGGATGGGTAGAAAAGTTTCTTACAAGACACAACTTGTGTATTCAGACTAGGATGTCTTCAAACAACCCACTTGGTAAGAAGAAGATTTGTGTATTTAAACTCCTTGCCAAGATGACTGAAATCTCTTATTTAGTATTCTGGAAATAGCCAAGGGTTATATTGACTTCCATGAAATTTTTAAATATATAAAGCAGTTTCACTTTCTCTAAACTATTTTATAAAAACAAACAAACAAACAAAAAATCATCTCTTATCTTGAATAGTTAAACGATACTTAAGGTATATTATGTTTAAATTTTTATATTAAATTTTGCCATCTTTCTCAGTTGTAAAGTGTTAAAAATAATCGCATTGCTCCCATCTGGAATAGTGTCTTGGTAACTGCAGGTATAGCAATTATCTGTTTATAATTAATTTAATTCACATGTTAATAAATTATTGTTGAAAAAAAAAATTGAATCTAACAACCCAAAAGGATAAATATATGTGTATTTTTACACCTTAAAAAATAATCTTCTCTCAAAAAGGATTTTTCAGTTTATCTTCAGGTGGAAAAAATATTTCACGAGTGAGTGCAGTGAACGAATGAAATCTTTTTTCCACAAGAAGATATATGTACTTCATAAAAAAATTATGTTCAAGCCAAGGTGTGATTTTTATTACATATAGATATGAGTGTTTCAAAAATTAAACAACTGGATGAAAAACAAAAGAAAAACAAATGAATGATGTCAGTGATATCTTCACTAGTGAGGATATGGAAAATATGTCACTTGTATCCCGGATGTAGTTTCATATGAGGTCTATGAAGGACATATTTTACGGCAAAATACTCATCTATGTAATAATGTGTATTTGGTTACTATTATGCTATTGTATTGTTTTGATCCTGATAGTGTTTGTGTGTCCTCATGATCAGAATATTGAATCAAAAATTAATTTGAAACAAAGATCTCCTAACTCAACTGCCTCTACCTATAGTACAGCTGTTATCGCTCAAATTGTTCAAATAAGTGATAAAAGCATGAAACTTGGTATGATTACTAAGTTGGCCAAGGTGAATATTTTTGGATATGGAGTCACTCTGATTTCACATATGGAGCCGAGAAATGAGCATGCTCCAAAATATTAAGCGTGAAAACGAGGCTCAACTTAAAAAACCTTTATTTATCACCTAATTGGAAGCTTATTTCACAAAATAAAGAGAGATATTATTGCGGTAGCTGTTATCATCATGTTTGCAAAAAGATTTGCATATTTAATAACTTCTTCGACATTATTTTGCTATGACTGGGATCCCTGTGTCATGAAAAAATGATGTGTTTAACAATGGTTTACATATAAACAATGTTTTCTACAAAATAAACATGATAAAGATCTATCTATCTGATGAATAAGCAAGGGATTGCACTTAACGTTCCAAAATTAGCTTTTTAGTTCTTAGTCACAGCTTCCACAGCCACCTCCACAGTAACATAGACCGGTACAAACTAAGTTAGCCTTTTTACACTTGCATCTCCCACCACATCCCTTCTTGCAACCACATTTTATAAGCTCATAACATATGTCTTTAGCTTGTGGTAATGATGTCCAATAGGGGGTCCAGCCTTGATCATCAAGCTTCCAGCCCCAGTTAGAAGCACTTGGTAGAATTGGCTGGGCAACAAGCGTCTGACCCCATATGAAAACACCTTGGTATACGGCCCTTTTGATATGTTGATAAAGTGCAGCTTGTGTCGGAGGTATATTTTCTAGGAGTCTTGATTTCTTTGCAAAAAGTTCTTGTCTCAGTGTATTGACCCTAGTCAAGGTACTTGTTTTCTCATAACATAAAACCACGAACCTTTCAACAGCATCTAGGAACTCGTCAGTGATGTCTGTCATTGTTGGTTGAATAGAGGACATATGCTCTGTCAGCTCCGGAAAGACACGCCATACATCCCAAGCAGTTCTTTTTCCACGACCACAGAAAAATGAGACCGTATCACAACCAGTTAGCGCATGGAATAGGGGTAATACTTCAGCTTCTTCTTGGGTTAGCAATGACGCGATGTGATGTATGGGAATATATTTTAGCGTTTTCCCAGTGCCATATGCAACCCATAGATGTTCTGCGTCTATTGTGCGAAAAGATGACACTGCAAGGACCACAACATCTGTATCATTACTTCTTATCTTTATGTTTTGATAACCACATCTTTGGGCATCCAAAGCATGAATTAGAAGACGTGTATCCGCCTCTTCATGAGTGCAAGGTTGAATTCGGTCCATGTTCTCTCTGGTGGATAACGTAGACAAGACAATAGGCCCACTTGTGGAATATATCACTTTGTCATCTGGTAATAGAAGAGCAACAACCTGAAAAAGGCAATGGAAATGATTAACATTCAGAATGCCATGCACTTTTGTTTTGCAGGAAATCTCTTACCTTTTCCGAAAGATACCTGAAAAGCTCTGTCTTATTTTCATCTACTCTCAAAAATCCTTTCCAATCACAGGGAATCAATGCATTTGGTAAGACTTTTCTGCGTTGGCCACTTCCTCTTTTTTCTCTCGTTGAGGTCTTTAAACTATCCTTCCTGTAATCGTCAAACACAAGGTCAACTCTGTTTGCTGTCTCAAGCTGATGAAGCACATAAGGGGCAAAAATAGTGTTGAAGTACTCCTCGAATGTTCGAGCTGTTTTAACAGGGAGCATTTGAACAATTACAGCACCGTCGAGGATTACTGCATCAGCTTGGAAGTTGCTTGGAGGGTCTGCGGCTTGATTTAGAATACACTTGATGAGGCCTGCTTTCTGTCCACTTCTTAAGTTTCCACTTTGGGCCAATGAAGGAGGCCATGGTTGATTTTCAAAGGCAAAAAATTCGTCTAAGCTACCGTCACTGTTTTGGCAGGCTATAAACAATCTTGAAAAAAGCTCACAGTCCTCTTTAAGTTCTTTCACCTTAACTTTGTCTTTAGAGACTACTTTCTTTGACTGGGTACTGAGGATGTGAAGATTGTTCTTTTTCAAGGGCTCTGAGATGGCCAGTTTCCTCTCAACTAGTCGCTCATTTACAAATGACTTAAACTGCTTTTCTCCCACATCTTTCACATTTTTTACTGACTTAACAACAGCATCGTCCATGACATCTTTTGTGTGTAAGGCAGTGAGCTCATTGCTCTTGTCCAGGAAAGGGTTACCAGATTCTTCAAAGGCTGATATCAGATTTTGGACATCTTTAAGGAATTTGCTCTGAGCTGCAGGTGTTTGCTCGTGGTGTTTTTTGTCATTCTTGGTTGTTTTCAGGCTACTTTCAAACTCTTCTACCATTCTGGACAACTCGGGGCCAGATACCATCCATCTTAACAATGCACCAGGACTTTCAGTTAGTCCCACTGCCCCTCCTTCCCCTTTCACTACTGCGTTTACCTGTTCATGTGCATGATCTAATGCTATGCACGAAAATGGCTTCTGTGTCTTGTGGACAACAAAGGAGCCTCTGGCAAACTCTTGATGTATTTTGGGGTGTTTCTTCGGAAGCTCTAACATGTCTCTCAAATGTATGGATAGCCATCTAGCATAATTCTGGTGGTCTAGGGCAAATACCCATGGCAACATTTCCTTGATTGTTTCAATGTAGAGCTTGAAGTTTCCTTCTCTAAATGATCTTACGAGTCGTAGAAGACACAACTGTAAATCAAGAACTCTAGACCAGTAAAGAAACTGAGGGCTTGTACTCTTTTGCTTTTCTTTCCATTCTTTGAATGACTGGCATTCAATGTCTGCACGTGTTGCATCTTCAGTGTCAGCTTTGTATGCATTTGTCATAAGTGTGTGCAAGCATGCAGCAGTCACTTGGTGGGCCCGTCGAGTACGTGTTACATGTTTACCCTTCAAAAAGGAATCAGCGACTCCCGGTGTAGCAACTTCAGCATTGGTAATCATTTCGGCCCAACCACTTCCTGTTAGCCACTTGCCCAGCACATTTAGGAAGGACATTTCAATGTGTAGTCCACCTAGCATGAATACAAACCTATCTTCTCCAAACTCATCACACTTTGTCCACTGCAACTGTTTGGCTATAGCAAATAAAGGTTGGTCATAGGTTATCACGGGAACTTGAGATGGATTGACAAGCTTCACTGCTGATTGTATGACTTTCATTGAGTGTTGGATCATAGCTACTGAATGAGCATTTTCAGTGAACAGTGGAAGCAGGGTGATAATTGCAGGCTGATAACAAGACGGCATTGAGTGGGATGCACGATAAGCAGCCCAGGAAACACATTCATCTTCAGCTAGGTCTTTCTTGGAGGAATGTTGCCTTATGCACTCTAGCCAGTCGATTTCAGTTTCTTGTTTATTGATTGATTGATCAAACGTTTCAGTAGTGACACTACCAGGAACTGAAAAGAAATCTTTTGGGGGCTCAGCCACAGGATGGACTTGACTGTAAAATGGTGGAAGTTGATGCAATTTGTTTGATGAGTTATGTGAAGAGTCATCAAAAGTATCGACAGCCCTTTGTTGGCCAGTATTCTGATTGGTTGGGTGCTGCACTAAAGAAATAGCAGTTCCGTGAAATGAATTATTAGCAGTGGTTGAGCTGGTGTTGTGGTCTATGTTATCAACTTGAGCGGTTGTGAACAATTCATCCTTAAGTTTAGCAGGACAGACAGTGTTTTCAGCCTCATATCTTTTAATGACACTGTTGGCAGTATCAGTAGTGATAGACAGGAGTCTATCATATGATATGCTCAGACCTAGCTTGTAGAAAGCCTCGATCAGAGATTTATCCCTAGTAGAACCGTGAATTTTCAAAGCAGTGTATAGGGGAACTGGACATTCTCTGTATTTAACATGATGAGTGCTTCCCTTTGATTCAGGTTTGACACGATATTTTGTAACACAGTTGAAAAGGATAAGCTGTGAGACTGTAAGGCAGGCTTGATTGTTTTTTGTATCTATTTCTGCAGTTGGTCCTTTTAGCAGCAGCCCGACGAGAGTTTTTAATGACTCTGGAACTGAATTCCTCTGGCTGTCATCATTAAATGTTCCATTGAATGAGTTCTTGACCTTTAACATGTCTTTTCTTACTATATTTGCAGCTTTGGCGAGATGCCATGCATCTGAATTTTTTCTTTTTGCTTCTCTCAAAGCTCCAGCAATTTCATGCTCAAATGCAAATAGAACTTCACGACCCTCCGTGTAAGCTGACAAGTCCGGAAATACTTCTAAAATTCTATCTTTCAGTCTAGTTTTGTTGACAGTTGGTTGCTCAATTCCAAGCTCTTCTTGCTTGAGACAATATATATTGGCAAGATCTGCAAGTCTTAGCACAGCCATTTCCTCAATATCCATAAATTCATCAATATATGCAATTAGTTTTGCAAAGGCAAGTTCTTCAAGATCTAAGTCAGTTACTGAGTTGTCACTATTTTCTTTAGCTATCACAGATGATTTCACTTTTCTAACCTTATTGTACAAGCCAGCTAAGCATTTTCCATGATACTTTGCCTCAGTGGCTATCATATCACCAGTGGATAATTTGGCAGTAAGTTTATTATCGTTTAAAAGAACTGCACAGCTGCGAACTTTTTTATCAACCTCGAGCGTTGAAGTAGCATGAAGATTTGACATGATATCTGGCTTTTCACAAAAAAAGCAATGTGCTTGTTTTGATAGTGACTCTTGGCTCGCTAAGTTTGAGCGACGACGAGATTTCATAGGACTGACTGCGAGATCATCTTGAGTAGTAGTTGGATATCCCGTAAAATCATCTTGATTTACCTTGAGAGACAAATGGCAAAACTAAAAAATACTATTTTTCTGCACAAAGATTATTTTCTTTTGAATGTCCATTACGTACATAAATAGTCCAAATGTGTAAGTAAAGGACGTTATTAAAAATAAATGTTTGTCTTTATATAAGCACGTTCTTTAAAGTCAGAAGTAACATCAGTTCATCTAAATTTTTTTATGTCAAATCAAAAGAAAGTTTCTCTTATTCAAATAACCTATATTTCTTAATATTAATTAATGAATGGTTTTGATGTTAACTTTTTTCAGTAAACTATGAATAAGGATTTCATGATACTAATTATCAGTGCACAGTTACATAGTCTTTATCATTATTTGCTACTAGTGTCATTTTGAGTCTTTAAAACCAATGGTACTGGGCTCCATTAAATCCTTTTTCGCTATTAACTGATTACTATAAAGCTACGAGAGTATTGAAAATAAGTGCAATACAATAGTTTATCAAAATAAGTTGTTATACCTCACAAGATTTCCTTTTATTGGCTCTATCAAGTTGTAGATTCCCAAAAAGCAGTCTACAATTCTTATGCCATTTTGCTTTGTTTCTGGTTAAAGTCTCTTCTATCGCGCTCCCATCATCAAATAATGACACATCAATACCACCAGGAAGACTTCCAAGTTTTCTAAATTCTTCTAGAGCATATACGAATGAAGAATAGCCAGCACCAACATCTTTTCTTTTCGAGTTAGCAGGGCAAGATAAATTTTCATTTTTTAACACTTTCTGGCAAATTATGCACAGATTCCAATCCATGTTCATAAGATGTAGCACATTAAATACCAATGCACAAAACAGTCGATTTTCATCAATAAAACTAGCAAAAAGTGAGGATTTGTTCACATCTTTACACACTGCAAGTATCAGCAGCCATTTTGAAAACCGTGCGGGGCCTGAGCACTAATATTAAGATCAAAGTGTCTTTTTGAAGATTTTTTGCATAAAATAAAAGCATTTATTGTAAACATGACATAGGAAATAAAAGTGTTAACCTTTATATGTAAATCCTACAAAGTTTAATACCTAGTTGTAGCTTTTTGTATGAAATTTAGCACATTGACAATTTTTACCACAGGAGGCCCGCAAAAATCGTTTGGGCATGCTCATTTTCTCATCTATGATGATAAATTTCAGTTGACTCCATATCCAAAATTATTCACCTTAGTCTACTTACTAATCATGCCAAGTTTCATGCTTTTATCACTTATTTGAACAATTCAGCAGTTTTTAGGACGATAACAGCTGTACTACTACTAAAAAATTAGATGAAAGATTTTCTAAGTTTTGGGATCTATGCTTGTTTTATCCTGGCCTATAATCCCTATAACTTATGTGAAAATTGATCAGGATCGCTGAGTTCTCATTAGAAACTGGGTACCAGTACCTGTGTACTCTGATCAGTGTGCCCATGAACTTCACATAAAACTGCTTGCTTTCTTCATCAAATTCCCATGGGATGACATTAATTTTGTTGCTTGACTATAAAAGCTTTAAAAGATCAAGCAATTAAGTGGGTAATAAACTTTTTTCAATTGTCTTTGTATCGACATTAGTTAAACAAGCATCTTGATGATTTATACATTACTTAGGTGCAATGTGCAGTAGACTGCTATTGTACATTTCCAGTCGAACAGGCATTAGAGTCAAATGAAGACTGAGGAAGAAAATACTTATTTTTGAATTCTTTTTTATTTTTGCAGAAGGAAGTTTGTTAAAAAAAGATATATTTTATTAATATGAATGAAAAAAATTACTGAATTTGTCTGGTAACAGCCTAATTCTTAGATTTTTAATGGCAATTTTTATGCCCTGGCACAAACTGCTCGCAGTACTGTATGGGTCTTCAGGAATGGCAAGAAGCCAGCCACTGTATTCTGAATTTTGTATCTAGCACTTTGAAAACTACACTTCACGGGCAGTTTGTTTCAGATCATGTAATTTACTCAAAAATGATAACCTTTTCAATTATTTCATAATGAAAAACAATCGATTGATGAAATGTGTGAAACTGGACACGTTCACTACAGCTGCACTACGTGGCCTAACCAAGCAACATTGCAGGTTATACAGGGGCCTCGGATGGATGATTTGAAAGAGTTTTGGCAGTTTTGGCTATTGGAGATCAAGACAGTCAGCAGCAATGGATGAAAACAGGATTGATCAAGCTGCATAGTTTATCTTTTAGTAAACGGTTGCATTTCAAAAGCCAACAAAATGCAGCCAGACTTTTCAAGGATCTCTACTGTTTTTTTGTATGCCACCAATTTTGGCTACTGAAATTTATGGAGCTTCGTGGTTTTTAGGACCTTTTTCGAATTCCTTTTTGCTGTCAGAATTTTAGTAAACTAAAAGAAAAGCACAGCAAGTCAATATAGACATTGAAACAAGATAAAGCCAAGTGGTGAACATTTGAAAATATTTCTCAAATTGCAGGAAAACATATTTAAAATACTCTCACAAGCACCTCAAACACTCACTGTCTTTTTAGTTGGTACCCACCTACTTTACCACGATTACCCTTACCTTTATTTTTGTACCTAATGTCTTTTTCATACATCGGGCTATCACCGTTCAATTTGGGGCGGTGATAGCACGATCAAAGAGCGATGGAAATTTATTTATCGCATCAAAACCGCACCAAAATTAGTCTGCATGCCTCAATGCAAGCCATTGGCATTATGAATTGTATTACGCGAAGGGAGTCGCACTAGCTCAATCTAACCTGGCGGACAGGCCAAGTATTTCGTAACATTTTAGGACTTTGCTTTATTTGTTAAACTTGAGAAAAAGTTTGTATAATTGTTTTTTTATTACTTTACTTAAGCGCTGGCATGAGATCATTTGCAGAATCTTTCTAGTAAAATTGAACAACCAGAAGCTATTTGAAACAGCCGATTGGAAGATGGTTTGGAAGAAATACTCAGATGAAAGTTTGAAAAGGACATTCAGAGTTTTGTTCCTGACATTTTTTTCCTTTAATTATTATCTTTATGGTATAAATTGTCAATTTGTTTCATTTCCATCCAGATCACCGTTTAAATTCATGCCATGACAAAAACATACCGCCAAAAACTAAAATACTGAAAATAGCACGCGCTAACAGGTGATAAACAAGTATGATTTGCGCATGTTTTCTTCTGCCGCACTCATTTGTGGGATATGAAACATTCATAACCATACCTTATCGTAAATCATCGGAGTTTTCCTAAAATGTTTTGCATTTAGGTGCGACAACTTAGCATGATGTATAAATTGAGCCGTACTGTCACCGTTATCTGGTCTATCTGACCGTGCTATCTTTAGTTATAGCACTTAATTGGAGCACCAATTTATACACCGAGTTTTCACCGTGCTATCTCCGCACCAAATAGATATATTTGAGGTCGGTGCGACGATAACGCAATGTATAAGCTAGGCCTTAATTAAACGAAACACCTCGTGCAAGTCAAAACCGTTTTAACAACGTTTAATACGCGTCACCAAGATTGCGTGATTCCACACCCGTTTTGTGATTGGCCCATCCAAGAGTGCTTATTAAAATAACACTAAAAGTTTGGTCAGCTTGCTTGATATTTATTCAGCATACTACGGCTCTATACTCTGCTGCCTAACCAACCTCCTCGCGTCCTCGCTCGGCTGGCTCCATTGGCAAAGAACTTTAATCAACAGTGATTTGGATAAACACTTACAAGTAAAAACTAGCGATAAAAGTCCGACGTACCGGTGACATCCTGGCACCATTGTCAAGGAAAAATAATTATATATGCAATTGTAAGAGTAACTTAAAGAAATTGCATTTTTATAGCTTCGTCTGCGAATTGTTTATAGAAGAGAAATTGATTGATTTTATAGTGTACTCTACGTGTAAAATGTTCTTCATTCTGCTTCAGCAAAATATTGAGCAAAAAAAGAACATAAATTTATAAGATAATATACATACATATAACTACGATGAATGACACTAATGAACAATTTTTTCTTTCTATTTTTTTATTCGAAAAACACCAATATTTGTCATTCCACGTTAGTTTCACCATTCTGAATAAACGATTGTATGAAGGGGCGATTCATTGTGCGTCTTTATGCAAATATTATTATTGCGTGTCTCTAATACGCCATTGATTGTCATACATGGTGATTGCTTTTCTATTGGTGTTAATGATCAACCAATAATAGAAAGTATGTCATGTTTGAATGTCCAAAGGTGCAATTGTTCATTTGTGGATGCTACTGAATGTTAATACACATGCAATTTGCGTTATTGAAAGTTCGTTAATGAAGTTCATGGAAGTGCTAATGAACGTATATTTGCCGAATAGTTTCAAATGTTGGCGTAAAGCCCCGTCTACACGGGAATTTTTGTGTGACAAGTTATATTTATTTGCCAGTTTTATTTATTTGCCAGTCTACACGAGCACTTTTTATCTGAAAGCAAAAGATTGGAGAATGAGAACTATGGATGACATTAAAAAAATTGCCGATTTTATGTGTTGTCTCGTCTACACGGACAATTTTCTGTATGTGACAATTTTTATTTGCCACATAAAAAGTAACACGCCAGTTTTTCAGCAAATACAATTGTCATACAAAAATTGGTCAATTTTGTTCATCTACACGAGCAAATAAAAATTGTCACATAAAAATTGCTCGTGT